>CAUYLG010051311.1:0-207454 GCA_963573385.1 Cacajao melanocephalus | reverse complement strand
AAAAAAAAAAAAAAAAAAAAAAAAAAGTTGTTTCTTCTTAGCTCTCAAGCACTGGTAGATGAGGTTCCATTTGCTGAAGTTCTGAAACGGACGCCACGGTTAAATTCTCAGAAATGCGCCGGGCGCGGTGGCTCACGCCTGTAATCCTAGCACTTTGGGAGGCTGAGGTGGGTGGATCACCTGAGGTCAGGAGTTCAAGACCGGCCTGGCCATCATGGTGAAATCCCATCTTTAAAAAAAAAAGAAGAAAAAAAAATTCTCAGAAATGTGAAGAAAATGACCTTAGCCTTATGTAAATTCTACATCGTGATCATACCAAGGTAACCCCAAAGAAATATGTTTTTAACAGGGGGATTTTTTCTGCAGCCTTTGAGGGGAGGGGAATAAAACTTCAATAAGCCTGAACTGACTTATCCGACTTTCCTTTCAATGAATTACAACTGCTCTTATTCACATAAACCGATCTTATGAACACACTATTAACTTACAAATAAGTTCATCTGTCAATGCCTCCTTTAAACGTGTGGTGTTCACAGGCATTCAACATTGAGCATACAGAATCTAGAAAAACATCTTCCAATGAGCCTTGCAACATGGATTCCCTAGTATATTCCACAAGGAAAATCACTGATTCTAAGTTTTAGGTTAAGAGAAGTGTCAGAGGTTTCAACAGCCATTTGAAGAGCGACAGATGAGCTAAAGGAAAAGCAAAGAAATCAGAATAAAGGAAGAAATGGATGTTAACAAATAGCCAAGTGATTTCTAATATCCACAACGCAAAGCATGGGCTTTACTGGTTCCAAAAAGTCGAGACAAAGTTAGTTTTCACACCCAGAATGACTCATACAGAAAACATTAAATTAAGAGTTGTCAAAACTCACAAAAGCTTCCCCAGAATTTGTAGAAACATCTTTTTATGAGCCATCAGGGGGTTACGACATCACAACGGAGGAACACCCGGTGTACTCGAGTGGATAGTTCTTGCAGTTCCCTGGGACTAACACTTTTAAGTCAGCAACGACAAGAGTTTACAAGAAAGCTGTTATGTCATTATCCCCTAAGATCCTAGGGCATTTCATAGAATCTGTTATGCCTCAGGGAAACAGGGTGCAAGCCACAAGGACCACAATTAATCCCATACTCCTAGGGCAGCGTTTCCCAAAGTGTGGGACGCAGAGTAATTTCAGGAGGAACAAGGACACACCGTTTATTTTAACAGACAGATATTTATTTTTTTATAAGCATTAAAAAAAAACTGGCTTTCCAGTACCCGGTTTGTGATTAAGTTGCCGCCTTAAATATATTTAAGGAGAAAAAAGAGTCAGTTTAAATTTTAAAAAAAAGTAACATTTGGTAAATAGCAGTACAGATGGTCCACGGACATAAAGGTGCAACGCGAGGCTGAAATGTGGGCAACGCCGTCCTAAGAAACGCCGGGAGCCTGGAAAGCCGGCCGGATCGGACGCTGGCGCTGAGCTACGTGGTAACCCCAGGCACAGTTCCTCTCCCCGTTCTCTGGGCCCGGGGTCCGCGCCTATAAAACGCGTGGGGTATCACACGACAAGGAGACACCCCGAAGATGTGGTCAGGGGCCGCGAGGCGGTGGCGGGGGACAACGCTCCGTACACCGCTCGGCGCTGCACGCCCGGAGAACGCCCGGTGCCACGGGCCGCCTTCACCCGGGTTCGAATCCCGACTGCGCCACTGACTCGTTGAGGACCCGCGGGCGAGCGACTCCACCGATTCGACAAGGGGGTGTGGGGTGTGCGGCTCAACCAGACAGAGAAGACTTGAGGACTCATAGTGACCGTTCGTGCTCAGGCAGGCGGCTGCGGTGCGACGCCTCCCATTTGCGTCCACCACAGAGGACCACAGGCCGCCCCCGCTGGCCGGGCCTGGGCCTGACGGGAATCGGAGGCGGCCGCGCCCCGCACCGGGCATGCGCAGCCCCGCGCGCACCCGGAGAGGAGCTGAGGCCGTGGCCGCGCGTCGAGTGGGCCTTCCCGCCTCAGCCTCCCCGTCCGGCCACGGCACCCCCCCCAAACAACCGCCTGCCCGTCAGCCCCACGCCTCGGCTGACGGCCACCGCTTCCCGGCACTCACCGCTACCAGCGCGGCGGGCTCCTGGCCGCTCCTTCGCCTCAGGCCCGCCGCTGCCGCCTCCTCGTCAGCCCACCTGCTCGCCGTAGGACAAAGGCGCCACCAACCGACCGGCGCGGGCACGAGGCAATGGCGGCCGGGCGGAGAGTGGCGATGGGGGCAGAGGGCGCGCACGCAGCGGCAGGCACGGCACTGTCGCAAGAGCGCGCGGATTTACGGCAGGGCTGAGTTGGGGCGTTGATCTCCTTGGCAATGAGGGCCGGGAAGTGGCTCTCCGGCGGCGGTTGAGAACGCAAAGGGTTGCCTAGCAACAGCGTCCTAGGCTGAGAAAGGGCCCTACGGTGTTCCTCCAGTCCCCGCCCCGGAGTACTTTCCTTCTGTTTTCAGAGCACATTCCCTCTTCTCTAACTGTGGGAATAGAACATTCAGATCCCCAAATACTTTGATTTAGTCTTGCATAAAACTGAAAACAAAACCCCCAAATCCCTATACACGCGTGTATTGGAGAATATACATACGGTCCTGTAACCTTCAGATCGCAAGGAACAAAGAGAGAAGAAAGGTGGAGAAAATGTTGTATTTAAATTTACATTTAAATAGGCTCTGTACTCAATTAGTTTCACTGACAAGCGGCAAAAGGCTTCTGGAGATATAGTCGCAGATTCTTCTTGAGTTATTTATTTATTCTTGGAATATTCATTCAACGTCAAAAATTTCCCAGAATGTAACTGTTGACCGTGAAGCCTGTAAAATGTTGTATTGTTCATTTCATGTATAGAATATATTTGTCACAGGGAATGGGATTTGCTCACACAATGGTAAATGCACTCTGTTTATCACAGCCATAGCTATATGAATCAGGTAGTCTTTTATTAGTGTTGGAAACGCCTCAGACTCCGTGGGGTCTAGTTTTTCTCCTTGTGAATATTGCCTGCTAAGAAAAAATGGTGCCTGTGGAATTTAAACACTATAAGAAGCCAGATTTCTTTGACATCTGCTCCTATGCTCATTCCTTCACTCATTTATTCACTGAATGTTTATTACATACCTACTATGTAGCCCCATACTTATATGGCTATTTGTTAGGCACTGTTATGAGCAAATGCAGACCCTTCTCTGCTATCTTGGAGATTACAGTCTGGTGAAAGTTAGCATTAGGTGAATAATCACACTTGAATGCATAACTGCAAGCTGAGATAAACACTATGATGGAAAGAAATAGGGATTCTCGGTGTAACTGGAGCTTCAGTTTACTCACAGGCAATGTGTGTTATTCCAATTCCACTTTATAAGACTGTATGAAATTAGAAATAAAGGCATAAACTCTATCAAATAATGGATACCCAACAAATGTTCATTCTTATCCCTTTCCCTTCAATATAGGTCCTAATACTATGAACATTTAAGAAGAATCATATTGGCTGGGCCTGGTGGCTCATGCCTGTAATCCCAGCACTTTGGGAGGCCCAGTGGGGGCGGATCATGAGGTCAGGAGTTCCAAGACCAGCCTGACCAATATGGTGAAACGCAGTCTCTACTAAAAATAAAAAAATTAGCCGGGTGTGGTGGCGTGCACTTGTAGTCCCAGCTACTTGGGAGGCTGAGGCAGGAGAATTGCTTGAACCCACGAGGGGAAGGTTGCAGTGAGCCAAATCAAGCCACTACACTCCAACCTGGGTGACAGAGCGAGACTCCATCTCTAATCAACAACAACAATAACAAAATAATCATATTAATTAGATGATTAAGATAACCAAGCTTAGGGCAAAATGTTGGTTTAGAGGTGAATGGCTGTTCCTAAAGTGGGTAGTGAACTTTAGCCAAAAGATGTATTCAGTGACTTATTTAGTAAGTGTTTAATGAGTGTTTTCTATGCACTTGGTTTTGTGGAGAGTAGAGAGTAAGGTGGATAAAGTCCTTGTGCTTAGGAAGCTCATGGCCTATTGGGGAATACAAGCAATAAACAAATTATAATATATAATGTTTGATGAGTATTTTTGATAGAGGACCAAGTTAATTTTATGAAGAAAGATTCTTATATGGAGGCAGGTGCTCAGGACTTGATGACTTCTCATTTAGATGTTGCTTTACATAACAGGTAACATCTATTGTGTGCCTGCCATGTGCTGAATCCTTTACAAATGTCATCTCATTTAATCCTCACAACAGGCCTATAATATACTTACTATATTCCTATTTTACAGATGTGAAAACTGAGGTCAGTTAATTTGCTTGTGGTCCCACAGAGAGTATGTGGCATGGCTAGACTCAAACTTGTGTGGCCTGATGCCCAAACATGCTATTTTAACCACACATGATACTGTTTTCTGGGATAAGAAGTTCCCTTCTAAGTCAGGGAGTCCTTAATTGGTGTAAAGCCTCTAACCCTTCACAGGTGGGCACCAACGTTTGACCAGTGGATAAAATGTAAGTCTGCTACAATGGAGACCATCTAATTTCTGTCAGATGGATCTTTGAGCTCACTGGCTCTTAAAATTTGATGTAGGGTAGGTTACCCCTTGCCATAAGGGGAGAAAGGTGTAGTTTAATGTGTGCCCAGTACTAAAGAAAGATTATGTGTTTCCTAGAACATATGAGAACTTGGCCTTGTGATTTACGGGACAGCCAAGAGAGGGCAATGAGCAGTTCCACTCCAACAGCAAACTGGAGGGGGCAGCATGTGGTGCTCAGCAAATACCTGTTGAATGAAGAAAAAAAGTAAGGAAGAAAGAAAGAATAAATTCAATACCATATTCAATAGCGGAGGAACTTTTTTGAGACACCAATTTGGTTTTATTTTAATCTGGTATTTTTCTTAGTATTTCAGACTGCTCTATGGGATGAAGCCAGACACTTCTAAGGTAATGAAGTGGTGATTAAAAAGTATCTAAGCAGTGGGCTCAGGAATATCCCAGGATGGAGAGCCAGAGGGCCTATGAAAAAGAAAACACGTAGGTTTTTTTCTTTTTTAAGACAAGATTACTGAAGAGAATCAGAAAGTAGGATCAGAAGGCAATCTTGAGTAAAACCCTTCCATTTTGACAAATTCAGGGCATAATATAGCCTCTTAAAATTTCACTTTTGATTTTTTTTCTTTTCTTTTTTTTTGAGACAGTCTCACTTGGTTGCCCAGGCTAGGTGCAGTGGCGTGATTAAGCCTTGACCTTTTGGGCTAAAGTGATCCTTCCATCTCAGCCTCCCAATTAGCTGGGACTACAGGCATGTGCCACCATGCTGGGCTTTGTTTGGGTGATTTTTGTAGAGACAGAGTTTTACCACGTTGCTCAGGCTGGTCTCAAATTTCTGGGCTCAAGCCATCCTCCCTCTCAGCCTCCCAAAGTGTTGGGATCACAGGCATAAGCCACTGCACCTCGCCAAATCTCACTTTTGTATTGGTGATGAGCGAGCTGGCATAAAGACCTGTTCTAAACGCCAACAGCACTCAGATGCAGCCTGAGTTTGCGAAAACACTTTCAGGAATACTTTGCATATTATCTGACACAACCCAGTAGAGGGGAAACCTAGTATTTAAGAGTGGCGACTTTGGTGATAGAAGTCAGAATAGAGGTTAACTCTGGGGGCATAGACTGGGGAGGAGCTTGAAGGAACTTTCAGGGAGATGAAAATATTCTATTTCTTGATCCCATAGTGGTTACATGGAAAGTATACACAGGTAACCGTTGATAAAGTCATGTGTTTAGAATCATGTATTTTACTACATGTAAAGTATACGGCAGTAAAATTTTAATTAAAATAAAAAAGATGAATATTTAGAAATCAAAATGATTTGAGTTCAAATCTTGGCTCTGTCCCTTAACATAGCTATGTGAGTTTGGGTCTTCTTTCATACGTTTGATGTGTATTGAGCACCTCCTATGTTTACCATGCTAGACATAAACGACACAGCGCCAACAAGAAAGAGATGGTCTGTGCTTTCACAGAGCTTCAGCCAAGCCACGGATACCTGTCTTGAGACTGGGGATAATAACACCTTCCTCGTGAGGTCAGTGTAAGGATTAAGTGAAATCATGCATGTAAAGTTCCTGGAATATAGTTGATGCTCAAAAACAAATAAACAAACCCAAACATTTTATAGATTGTGAGAAGCCTAATGCTTAGGTGAAGTGACTTATCTAAAGCCATACATTTACTAAGAAGTCAAGTTGGAACTAGAACTTAGATCCCAAGTCTTAATTCCAAGTCATGTAATTTCTCAATTATAACCACACTTTCCTGTTATATTTCATATGCATGAAAGGAAAGCACTTTACATACTGTGCCCGATAGCTAGTATATAAAGATCCTTGAATGACACTGTGGTAGAGTTGTCAGATTTAACAAATACAACTAAACTAAACTAAACACTTTGGGTCAGACATGGTGGCTCATTCATGCAATTTCAGCACTTTGGGAGGCCAGTGCAGGAGAACTGGTTAAGCCCAGGAGTTTGAGGCCAGCCTGAGCAACACAGAGGGATCCTGTCTCTATAAAACATAAAAATACTAGCTGGGTGTGGTGGTGTGCACCTGTAGTCCCAGCTGCTCAGGAGGCTGAGGTGGGAGGATTGCTTGAGCCTGGGGGGTCAGGGCTGCAGTGAGCCATGATCGTGCAACTGCACTGCAGCCTGAGTGACAGAGCAAGAACCCGTCTCAAAAGACATAAACAAAAATTACGTTTTTGAAAAAAAGTATGCCCCATGTAATATTTTGGATATATTTATACTAAAAAATTATTCATTGTTTTTCTAAAATTTAAATTTAACTGGATGACCCGTATTTTATCTGGCAACACTACACTTTAAATCATTGAGTTTTAAAATAGATGTTTCTTCATTAGAAGCAATCTTAGTTTCTAAAAGATTCACGTAAAGAAAAAGACTTTGAAAAACATTTAGAGATGGAGGTGCTTGTTTCTTTCTTTCTTTTTTTTGAGACAGGGTCTCCCTCTGTAACCCAGGCTGGAGTGCAATGACATGATCAGGGCTCACTGCAGCCTTAACCTCCTGAGCGCAGTTGATCTTCCCATCTCAGCCTCCTGAGTAGCTGGGACCACAGGCACACACCACTAGGCCTGGCTAATTTTTGTATTTTTTGTAGAGACGCGGTTTCATCATGTTGCTTAGGCTGGTCTCACACTCCTGGGCTCAAGCAAGCCTGCCGCCTTGGCCTCTCAGCGTGTTGGGATTACAGGTGTGAGCCACTGCACCTGGCCTGGTATCTCTTAATTTAATTTCTTAATTATTATTTTTCTGGTTACATATACTGGGACAGAGATTCTGTGACCCAACTTCATCTTGCCATCTTTACCCAGAACTTTCACATTACCTGATTTACTCTACGCAGCAACCCTGTGTGATGGATGCTAAATGATTTGAACTGTAAAAATTTCTTAACATTTCAAACGTACATCAAAGTACATAAAATAACGTAATACCTACCTTTCTACTCACCAGTGTGATTAAACAAATATAAATGTTTTTGCTAACTTGCTTTAGAAATAAAATGATATAAAAACAGCTGGCCGGGCGTGGTGGCTCATGCCTGCAATCCCAGCACTTTGGGAGGCCAAGGTGGGTGGATCACCTGAGGTCAAAAGTTCAAGACTAGCCTGGCCAACACGGTGAAACTCCGTCTCTACTAAGA
Organism: Cacajao melanocephalus; assembly: GCA_963573385.1. Classification (NCBI taxonomy): domain Eukaryota; kingdom Metazoa; phylum Chordata; class Mammalia; order Primates; family Pitheciidae; genus Cacajao; species Cacajao melanocephalus. The sequence continues at coordinate 199,712 of CAUYLG010051311.1, read as the reverse complement.
ATACAAAAATTAGCTGGGTGTGGTGGCACACACCTCAATCCCAGCTACTCAGGAGGCTGAGGTAGGAGAATCGCTTGAACTCGGGAGGCGGAGGCTGCAGTGAGCCAAAACTGAGTTATTGCACTCCAGCCTGGGTGACAAGAGAGAATCTTTGTCTCAAAAAACAAACAAACAAACAAAAAACCAGGTAAGACCCTTCTCCTATCACCCTCGTCTCTCTCCCCAGAGGTAATAACTCTCCTGAAATACATTCCCATGTATATTTTGTACTTTTTATTTTATTTTTAACAGAGTCTCACTCTGTTGCTCAGGTGAGAGTTCAGTGATGCTACTGCTCACTGCAGCCTTAAACTCCTGGGCTCAAGCAATCCTCCTGCTGTAGTTGCCCGAGTAGCTAGGACTATAGGTTCACACCCCCATGCCTCGCTAATTTTAAAAATTATTTTTTTGTAGAGACTGGGTCTTGCTATGTTGCCCAGGCTGGCCTCAAACTTCTGGCCCCAAGGGATCCTCTCACCTTGACTTCCCAAAGTGCTGGAATTACAGGCATGAGCCCAGTAATACAGTGCCCAGCCTATATTTTTTACTTTTATTATAAAAAATATTTCCATAAACTGTATAGTGTTGTTTAGTAATGTTTAAATATAGTTTATGCATCCTTTTATGACTTTTTAAAAAACTGTACTAGGTTTCTAAAATTTAAGTATGTTGAAACATGTAACTAGTTTACTGATTTTTAAAAATTGTACTTTAAATTCTGGGATACATGTGCAGATCATGCAAGATTGTGGCATAGGTACATTCATGGCAGGGTGGTTTGCTGCCTCTATCCCCCCAGTTTACTGATTCTTTTTATTATTATTATTTCCAAAGCAACCAGTTTACTGATTCTAGAGTGTGGCTCCTGGACCAGCAGCATCAGCAGCATGTGAGAATTTGTTAGAAATGTAAGTTTTCACTGAAAGGATCAGAAACTCGAGTAGGACCTTTACCAAGCCCTTCTGATGATCTTAATATACCCTGAAGTTTGAGAACTACTGCTCTAATTTATTTATTTTATTTGTTGGCTAGGATTGTATGAATCAGCCAGTTTATGTCTCATACTAAGGAAGTTAGGGTTTTCTTTTGTTTTTATTTTTGTTATTGTTGTTTTTGTTTTTGAGACAGAGTTTCACTCTATTGCCCAGGCTGGAGTACAGTGGCATGATCTCAGGTCACTGTAGTCTCTGCTTCCTGGGTTTAAGTGATTCTCCTGCCTCAGCCTCCCTAGTAGTTGGGATTATAGGCCCCTGCTACCACACCCAGCTAATTTTTCTATTTTTAGTGGAGATGGGGTTTCACCATGTTGGCTAGGCTAGTCTCGAACTCCTGACCTCAAGTGATCTGCCTGCCTTGGCCTCCCAAAGTGCTAGGAATACGGGTGTGAGCCACTATGCCCCGTCCTGCTTCTTTTTACAAATAGTGCTGCATTGAACCTGCTAGTGCATATCTCCTTGGGTACCTATTTCAGAGCTTTCCAGGATACTCATTTAGTAGTGGAATTGCTATCTTTGTAGTAGATCACATTTTAAACTTCACAAGATTTAGCAAGATCACTCGCCAAAGAAGTATTATTTAAAGAAGTATATTCCTGCCAGCAGTGTATATGTAAGTACCATTTGTAAATTTCCTTGCCAACTTTTGATATTTTCAGACTTTATTCATTTATTTATTTTTGACTATGATGATGGCTGTGAATGATATCTTTGTGGATTTCACTTTAATTTTCCTGAATTGAGTGATATTCAGCATGGTATCCTACAGCTGTCCAGGTTTCTTTCTTCGTGGATTGCCTTTTCACATTTCTGACCCATTTTTCTATTAGGTTTACCTATGGTTTTAAAAAATTAGTCCATAGGAATTCTTTACATATTCTAAATACGGATCTTGTGTCCAGGTTCGGTCTTCTGTCTGTGGTTTGTCATTTTACTTTGTTAATGGTGTGTTGTCATTAAAAAGTTTTACATTTTAATTCAAATGTTTCAACATTCCCCTTTATAATTCTAAGTGTCTTGTTTAAGAACTCCTTTCTCAGTGTCATATAGTCTCCTTGGTAAATGCTACCATGATGTCAATTTGATAGATGAGTCAACTGAGGCACAGAGAGCTTAAATGACATGCTCAAGGTCACAGACTGCTGGAGATGAGTAACTTGAGCTCTTGGTCCCTGCGTTGCACTGCACCCTACAGTTTCAGAACTTTTCGCCATCCTGTTCTGCTGTTTGTTTCATGAGAACTCCTGTCAGCCTTTTTCTGTAGATAGAGAGGGTGTGCAGAGCTCAGACAGGGTGCAAGTTTGGCGCAGTTTTTATTTACTGCCTAAGAAGCACCTGGCTCTAGACTTCAGGATTTTTTTAAAAAAAGATTTAAATTATTTCAAATAATTTCAGATTTATAGAAAAGTTGCAAAAAATAGTATAAAGAATTATCGACCCAGCATAGTGGCTCACGCCTGTAATTTCAGCACTTTGGAAGGCCGAGCTGGGTGGAACCGGTGAGTCCCGGAGTTTGAGATCAGACTGGACAACAAAGTGAGATCCCATCTCTACAAAACAAACAAAAAAATTACCCAGGAGTTGCTTCCGCTTGGCTGTTTTTCTGCACAGAAGGGCCGCAGGCAGCCACCGCGGCCACCCGGAATGGCGTGATCTTGAAGCCCCACTTCCACGAGGATTGGCAGCGGCACGTGGTTCAACCAGCCGGTGCAGAGTATCCCTAGACACAAGGCCCGGCAAGCCAAGGCGCCCCTCATTGCCCCGTGTCCGGGGTCGGGGCCCATCCGGCCCATCGTACGCTGCCTATCGGCCCATGGTGCACGGACCCACGGTTCGGGAACTGCACGAAGGTGCGCGCCGGCCGCGGCTTCAGCCTGGAGGAGCTCAGGGTGGCCGGCATTGACAAGAAGGTGGCCCGGATCACTGGCATTTCTGTGGATTCGATGATGCGGAACAAGTCCACGGAGTCCCTGCAGGCCAACGTGCAGCGGCTGAAGGATTACCACTCCAAACTCATCCTCTTCCTAGGAAGCCCTCAGCCCTCCAGAAGAGAGACAGTTCTGCTGGAGAACTGAAACTGGCCACCCAGCTGACAGGACCGGTCATGCCCATCCGGAATGTCTACAAGAAGGAGAAAGCTCGGGCCGGGTCCGGTGGCTCACGCCTGTAGTCCCAGCACTTTGGGAGGCTGAGGCGGGAGGATCGTGAGGTCAAGATATTGAGACCATCCTGGCCAACATGGCGAAACCCCGTCGTCTCTACTAAAAGTACAGAAAAGTTTGCCTGGCATGGTGGCACGCGCCTGTGGTCCCAGCTACTCGGGAGGCTGAGGCAGGAGAATCGCTTGAACCTGGGTGGCAGAGGTTGCAGTGAGCTGAGACCACGCCAGTGCCTTCCAGCCTAGCAACAGAGGGAGACTCTCTCTCTCTCTCTCTCTCTCTCTCTCACACACACACACACACACACACACACACACACACACACACACACACACACAAGATGTTGAAAAGAAAAAATAAAGCCCGTCTTGGGGACTTGCAATAATAATAATAATAGCTGAGGCAGGAGAATTGCCTGAGCCCAGGAAGTTGAGGCTGCACTGAGCCATAGTTGCACCACTGTATTCCAGCCTGGGCGACAGAGTGAGACGCTGTGGAGAGAGAGTGGGGGGCGGGAGGGGGGAGAGAGAGAGAGAAAGAGAGAGAATTTTTGAATGTCCTTCACACAGAGTCCCAAAAAGAACATTTCACTGTTTGCTCTATAACTCCCCTTCTACCCATCTTTCTGTTCCCTTGTCTAATCTACAGACTTCATATGCATTTCACAAATGGTCCCAGTAACGTTCTTTTGAGCAAAAGAAACAGTTTTTTTTCCTAGTCCATGATCCAATCTAGGATGTGTGTTGCCTTTAGTTTTCAAGTCTCTTGAGTCTCCTTTAATCTACAACAGTTCTTCAGTCTTTTTTGTCTTTCATGACCTTGACATTTTTGAAGAGTACAGGCCATTTATTTTATAGAAAGTTCCTCTTTGGGGCTTGTCTGATGTTTATTCATCGTTAGATTCAGGTTATACATCTTTGGCTGGAATGTGCAGAAGTGATGTTGCATCCTTCTTAGCCAGTGTTTGTTCTAAACCCTTTTGACTAGAACCCCCTACAGCATTATGTTCATAGATGCATTTTTTCCACTCAAAGGGATTAAAATCTCTTATATACAATTCTCAGAGGGCTCACACAACCTAATAAGAGCCAAGATATGGTCGGGCGCAGTGGCTCACGCCTGTAATCGCAGCACTTTGGGAGGCCAAGGTGAGTGGATCCCCTGAGGTCAGGAGTTCGAAACCAGCCTGGCCAATGTGGCGAGACCCCATCTCTACTAAAAATACAAAAATTAGCTGTGTGTGTTGGCACATGCCTGTAATCCGAGCTACTCAGGAGGCTGAGGCAGAATTGCTTGAACCCAGGGGTTGGAGGTTGGAATGAGCCGAGATTGCGCCATTGCACTCCAGCCTGGGCAACAAGAGTGAAACTATGTCTCAAAAAAAAAAAAAAAAAAAAAAAAGAAAAGAAAAAGAAAAACAAGAAGCCAAGACATTCCACATTTCTCCTTGCTGTCTTGGTGGGAGTTCTTAGTTAACAGGGCTGTCTGAAAGAGGCTAAGAAACAGGCACCGTGTCCAGGAGAAGAGGTTTCTGCAACACTTCACAGGCTTCACGACCCTCTTGGACCTGCCTGTGCTGCCCCAGGGAATTTATCTAGTGCACCATGCAAACAGATATCCCACTCTCCAGTTTCCTTGGCCCAAGTTTATTGAGGGAATTTACCATTTATGAAGCCTTGGTGGATCAGAACACAAGCTGTGGAATCTGGATGGTCTATGTTCACTTCCTGCTTTACCACTTCCTAGCTGGGCAAACTTTGGCTTCAACCTCCCTGCACCTCACTTTCTTCATCTGTAAAAGGGGTGTAAGAATAGTCAGAAGGTCAGGGTGAAGTAAGTTAAATGAGGTAGCACGTATCACTCTTAGAATCATGCCTGGCTCATCATGGGCTCATTAGCTCATAGATCTCATCTTCTCTAGGTTCACTTGATGACATCACACTTTGTGTCTTGTCCTGTTTGTTAGACCATTCCTAGAAAGCAGAGGGCCTTGGGTTTTCATACGCTACTGTGTTCACAGATGGAATAAATTTCACTGATATTGGAGTAGGGGTGAAGGGGACTTTGTTGGGACCATATCAAGTTCCTGGTGAGCCTCAACAGAACTAATAGCTTCTCAAAGCAAGAGTCTGTAAAACACAGTGAATCAGAATGGAACTGCACACACTTGACAAGCTCTGCTGTATATTGACAGAGGCGGCTCAGAGAGCTGTTGAAAGACCATCCTAAAATCCCTCCCAGCCATAAGAGAGCTTCTTTGGCAGGCTCACCTGGCTTGAAGCCCAGCCTCAGTGACACCTACCCATGTCAGTATAGCTCTGTACAACTGTGGTAATCAGAATAATGGCCTCCTGAAGAGGTCCATGTGTTGATCTCTTGAACCTGTGAATAGGTAACCTTACACAGCAACAATAACTTTGCAGATGTCATTGATCTTGAGATGGGGAGACAGTCCTAGATTACTCAGGTGCACTCAATGTAATCACAAGAGTTCTTATAAGAGGGAGGTAGGAGGCTCAGAGTCAGAGAAGATATGGTGACAGAGGCAGAAGAGGGAGGGAAGGAAGGAGGCATAGGCCATGGGAGAGAAAGATGCTACACTGCTACAGGGCTTTGAAGATGGAAGATGGGGCCACAAGCCAAGGAAAGCAGGTGGCTTCTAGAAGCTGGAAAAGGTAAAAAAAAAAAAAACCCAGATTCTCTCCCAGACCCCCCAGACCTTCTGACCTGTTTTTGACTTTGGACTTTCTTCTCTCCAGAAGACTAAATAAATACATTTTTTCCTTTTCTAATTTTACATGGCTTACTTTTTTCCTTTTAATAATGAAATATTTAATAATTAAATATTTAATCCAATTAAATATTTAATCCAATTAAAATCAGGTTTTTAAAATTTAATTTAATTTATTTTAATTCTAGACAGAGTCTTGCTCTGTTGCCCAGACTGGAGTGCAGTGGCACAATTTTGGCTCACTGCAACCTCTGCCTCCTGGGTTCAAGCAATTCTCCTGCCTCAGTCTCCCAAGTAGCTGGGACTACAGGCACACGCCACCACACCTGGCTAATTTTTTTTCTATTTTAGTAGAGACGGATTTTACTGTGTTTTCCAGGCTGATCTTGAACTCCTAAGCTCAGGCAATCTACCCACCTTGTCATCCCTAAGTGCTAGGATTACAGGCGTGAGCCACTGAGACCAGCCTAAAATCAGTTTTGATGCGAGATGCCATAGGTAAGTGTAATTAGATTCTCTCTCTCCTGAAGCAATCTTGATACCAAATAACACTGTTTAACCATTTTTGTGTTTCTTCTTTACCACATACATTCTTTTCTACAGGAGGATCAAGTTTAGGGATATCAGTTGTTTCAATAGCTGTCTCTTTTTGAGGCAATCTATACTGTTTCAATTATGTTACTCTAGATGGAACATGTTTAGTTATTCTGTTTCCAGAAGCCATGTGAAATATACTTGTGAAAACATTTAAAAAGTATTATCTTTAATGTAGGTAAGTGAATCTTGTTTGTGCTACTCAAATGACCAGATTAATCTGAGTAATGCCCTCTTTCACTTGGAATTCAAATTTGCCTACCAGTGTTGTGGTATACAAATAGAGTGTAACTCTAATAATCATACAGAAAGGTAAAGAAAAATGCCAGAGTCAGGCAGGCCAGCTGAGTCAGTGGCTCACTGTTTTTCCAAGATTTTTATTCATTGAGTCCAGGGTAGAACTTGAGAATATTTATTTGTTTATTTTTAAAAAACACTCTCTCAGGTTTGCAAACCACTGGGCTGGTTTGCAAATTAGAACTGCAGAGATAATATACCTAAAAGCCATTTGCCATGTGTCACTAACTTTCAGGGTCCCTCACATATAACCCAAAGTGAGTATGCTAAATCTCCCTTATAAGGGTTAGAACTGGATAACTGGCCAAGTCAGTAGAAACAGAATTTGAAGGATGAGTTCTCCAAATTCAAAACCTAGTGGTGTTAATCAACCATTTACCCTTATTCATAGTTTCTGGAAATCAGGGTTTCCAGAGGGGCTTGGTTAGGCAATTATTTTTCACATAGTCTTAGGGCCTATCCACGTGGTCTCTCGGCACAGGCTTGTGGAGAGAGGGCTTCCTCACTTCATGGTGGCCTCAGAGCAGTTGTGCTGCTCACATGAAGCTCAGGGCTCTGAGGGAGTGGCTAAGAGAACCAGGCAGGAGCTGTATTGCCTTCTGTGACAGTTTCAAGAGTCACATAAGCCTGGCCAGATTCAAGGGAAGGGAGCATAGATCCCCATCTCTCAATGGGAAGAATATCAAAATCCCACTCTGAGAAGAGCATGTGGGATGGGAGATACGGTTGTGGCCATCACTGGGAAATGCAATCTGCCACAGCAGAGTCATCTGCTGCCCCCACATCCAGTGCACCAGAACCTTTCTCTCAAATCTTTCTTGAATCTGTCCACGTCTCTATGTACCCCTGCCCACCACTAGTCCAAGCCATCATCATCCCTACCTTGGATCCCTTTGACTGCCTCCAAACCAGGGGCCCAGCTTCCACTTTTCTTTCCCTTCAATTCTTTCTCTTCTACAGCTAGAGTGATATTTTAATTTAAAAAATTTAATTGCACTCCCCATTGTTCTTGGAATAATAATAAAGCTGCCTTCAAAACCCTGTGAGATCTGGATCCTTTCTGCCTTACAGACTTATCTCATCCCACTGTACCCTTGCTTCCCAACCTGCAGTCCCATTGGTATTCTTTCAGGCCTGACGTTCACCACGTTCTTTCCACCTCAAGGCCTTTGTACCCCCCATCTCCTCTGCTTAAAATGCTTTCCCAGCCCGTTTCCTACCTCTCCCCAGTCCCTCCTCCCTTTCACCTTTTATTTTCTTTTCTCTCTCTCTCTCTCTTTTTTTTTCCTCTCTGACTTTGTGTCATAATCCTTTCACCTCTTTAACTCCTACTCATCCTGAAGAATGAGTCTGCAGATATGATTAATCTGGGGTCATACTGCAATAGGGTGGGCCCCAATTCAATGCTAATGTCTTAATGAGAAGAGGGAAATGTAATAGAAATCTGACTCCCCTGCACTCCGAGTAGAGAGGGAGTATGGCATGGTAGCTAGGAGCACAGACTATGGATTTAGACTTCCCGGCTCTAAATCCTGGCTCTACTGTTTACTAGCTGTGTGACCTTTGGCATGTACTTAACCTCTCTGTGCCTCGGTTTTTTTCTTTTGTAAAACATGGATGGTAATAGTATCTGTCTCAAAGGATTGCTACGAACGTTGATGAGGTAACAGAATAATGCCACTTAGTGCTCCATAAGCTTGGCTGGTAGTAGTTTGTCAGCTTATTGCATGCTTTTCTAGGATTGCATGGGATGCTTTGATGCGTTTCCCTTTCCTGTCACTTGCCCAATCAGAGGCCAGATAATGGGATGTGAGGAGATGTTTCCTATTACCTCCTATCTATGACCTTAGACCCACAGCTGAGGATTAACAGGTGCTAAATATATTATGAACCTTAACCTGGGGTTTATGAACTTGGATGGAAAAAATTTACTCCCTTATTTCCATTGACCTCTAACTTAAATCAAGCATTTCTTTTAATCATGAATGTAGGCAATAGACTACAGTAGTGTGAGCAGGGCCTGCTACATTGTCACCAATAGAAGGCACAGATATTTCTATTTGATATCACACTAGAGCTGCTGCTGCAGATGTCTTGAATTATTGTTTGCACACATCATTACTTTGAAATTATGGCGGTTTTAGACTTACCACTAGAGCTTGTTATTTAATCCATTAATAAAGAGGCACATATATGCTATATCACATATTTGTCTTAATATTTTGATGACTATATTTCAGTACGACTGGTTTTCTTTATAACTCTATCATATTTTACATTCACAAAGATTTTTTTGAGAAGGGTCTGTAGGATTCTTCAAACAGCCAAAGGATTCTACAACACAAAGAAGACTTAAGAATCCTATTTTAAAGAAAGTAGCCAACAACTGGGGTGAAAAGCTCTCTTAAGGGCATACTAAGAGGTGAGTGCTTTCTTTGAGTCAGACATTATGCTGAGGACTTTATATATATCTTCATTTAATCCTCTCAACATCCTTAGAAGTAGGTATTATTATTTATTCCCATTTTACAGATGAGAAAATTAAGGCTCAGAGGAGTAGGCAAATTACCCAAGGTCACAGAGTAGTATGTTAGTGGCAAAGTCTATGCTCTTAATGATTTCAATGTCCTGCTTCTCGTATAAATCCTCTGAGTCTTTGCCACTACCCTGCAATGTAAGTATCTCATACTTCCATTTTACGGTTGAGGAAACTGAGACTCAAAAAGATAGAGTCATTTTATTTCTCATTGTTAATTGATATAGTCAGGATTCAAATCCATTTCTGTGAGACTCCTAAGCCCACATGTCCCACTGTATCTGGCAGAGTTAATTACAAGTACCCTGGAAATATAGCCTGGGAGAGCTGTTGGTTTATCAGATACCTTTCTATGCCATCCATCAGGATTAGGCAGTTTGGAAAGAAATGACTACTTTTACTGTTTTTGCTGTGGGATGACAGAACTGTGTGGGGAACGTCTTTGTGGATGTGAAATCCACGTCAGCATTTGGAAAACTTCATTAGCCACTATTGTCTAGACTAAGGAGTTAAAAGTAGGAAGCAAGAGATAAAAGAATACATGGGTAGGAAGTTCTGTGTTGGCTCACGCTGAAATGGAAAGAATCATTATTTTGAAATCATTAATGATGAACTTGGTAAGGATCAAAGTAGTCTCGTGATCTGTAAATCTAATGAAATGAAAATGAGGTAATGGTATGTTTTATAACTATGGAGGATCTGAGAAGCTGGAAATTATCTCAGCATGAATACTATAAGAGAAGAGGGAACAATGGAAGCCATCTAGAAAAGGATCTTTATTCAGCTTTATTTATAGCAGGATTCATCTTGTCTTTCAATACAGGGATCACAAAGGAGTTTGTTTCACCTTGCTGAGTGTATGAAAATACAACGGTTGTCACACTCCCTGCTGCTTCCTTCCATGGAACTTAACTCGTACAAAGGAGGTAAAGGCAGAGAGCTATGATGAGGGGGATGAATAGGGTGGGAGGGGAGACTGGAGGTAAGAGAGACTGGGGAGAAGAAAAGAACTAAGAGAGATTCTTTCCACCATTGCCCAACCCCCTTTCTCTAAGTTTTTACTTTTAAAAAATATTTTTTTAATAGAGCCGGGATCTCACTATGTTGTCCTTTCTGGTCTCAAACTCCTAAGCTCAAGTGATCCTCCCTCCTTGGCTTCCCAAAGTGCTTGGATTACAGGTGTGAGCCACTGCACCTGGCCTCAACACCTTTTCTCTAGACCTGAGCTATCTAACATAGTAGCTATTAGCTATATGTGGCTCTTTACATTTGATAAAAGTCAATACAATACACCCTCCGCTTTCTTGGTGGTACTAGCCACATTCCAGATGTTCAACAGACACATGTAGCTAGTGGTAGCTACTGTATTGAATGGCATAAGTATAGAATGTTTCCATTATCACAGAAAGTTCTAATGGACAGCACAAATAAACACTCCAATCCACCCAGATGTCTAGGAGTATTTAAAGCCTAGGACAAGGGAAATCCCATGACTGTAGCATCTCTGGCCCAAAGGATGACAGAGCTCCGAGTCTTTGAAATGAGACATAAGGGTCCCAGTTTCCTGGGTGACCTTAGGCTAGACACTTCTATTCTCTAGAACTCGATTTTCCTTTTTCTTCTTCTTTTTTTTTTTTGAGATGGAGTTTCACTCTTGTTGCCCAGGCTGGAGTGCAATGGCGCAATCTTGGCTCGCCACAACCTCCACCTCCCAGGTTCAAATGATTCTCCTGCCTCAGCCTCCCAAGTAGCCGGGATTACAGGCATGTGCCACCATGCCTGGCTAATTTTTTTTTTTGTTGTACTTTTAGTAGGGATGGGGTTTCCCCATGTTGGTCAGGTTGGTCTCAAACTCCTGACCTCAGGTCAGCCTGCCTTGGCCTCCCAAAGTTGTGGAATTACAGGTGTGAACCACCGCGCCTGGCCCTCAATTTTCTAATATTAAAGAGTAATGCAATTTTTGTTAGACATTATGTGGGAAAATCACATAGTTAATTCAGTCCTTATAATAACCATGTGAGCTCTTAGGCCCATTTTATGGAGAACAAACTAGAAGTTAAGAATATGCTCAAGGACACACACTCAATAGCAGAGTCAGATTTTGAGCCAGGCCTATGACTTCAGAAGTTACACTTTTACTCATCAAACGACGCTGCCTACTGCTGCTGGTTCCTCATTTGTCAATCAAAGCGTCTTTGCTGTATTCTCCCAGAAACAGAAACTAAGACAAAGATTTGAGTGCAAGTAGCAAGTAGTTTATTTGAGAGGTGACTCCGGGAAGCACTGATGAGGTAGTGGTGAAGTGAGACAGAGAGGAGAAGGAAGCCATTACAGGGTGGGCGAATGAGCAGGTTACACCGAGGGCAACTGTGGCTTCACCTTGACTGGATGGCCAGTGTAGAACACAAACCTTTTAGTTATCTCAGCTGGGGGACAAGGGAGTTGATCCAGCAACTCCTCATCTGTCTTTGGTAGAAGGCTGCATTATCTCCAGCCCTTCTGGCCTGCCCTCTGAAAGGCTAAATATGCTCTTGTGACCAAAAAAGGCTCTGGGGCAGAAGGTCACAGGTGCTTGAGATAGGGAACAGGAAGAGTGGGAACAGTGAATGTGGAAGGGCTGAGGATGAAGAGCCAAAAAGGTGCTACATGGGGATTGAACTAAGTCCTCTTTCTACTCTAAACGATTAGTGGCTAGTAGTGCTGGTATTAGGTATTTTTACCTCATAAAACCTTAAAGCATAGTGACTACGGTCTACCAGAGCAGGGGTCTCCAACACCCAGGCTCTGGACTGGTACCAGTCCATGGCCTGTTAGGAACCAGGCTGTGATCTGTTAGGAACTGGGCACCCAGCAGGAGGTGAGTGGCTGGCTAGTGAGCATTACAGCCTGAGCTCTACCTCCTGTTAGATCAGCAATGGCATTAGATTCTCATGGGACTGTGAACTCTATTGCCAACTGCACAGGCGAGGGATCTAGGTTGCATGCTTTTTATGAGAATTTAATGCCTGATGATCTGAGGTGGAACAGTTTTATCTAAACTAGGAACTATCCTTCCTAGCCCCTCTGTCCATGGAAAAAAAAAATTGTCTCCCACAAAACTGGTCCCTGGTACCAAAAAGGTTGGGGACTGCTGTGCTAGGGCATATGTGTAGGGGAGAGCCTGGAGATACAATTAGACATCTGAGCTAATTTTCAACACAGATGACGGAGTAAAGGATTAATATTCAGGGCTGGGATTTTATCTAGTTCAATACCGTAACCCCAACATGTGACACATAGTAAATGCTCAAGGCATATTAGTTGAATGACTACATGACTGAATAAAGTTGATATGAAATAGATATAGAAAATTGACAAGGATATATGCAGTTAGTTCACAGAGGAGGAAGTCCAAATGGTTGATAAACATTTGATAGGATCCTCAACTTGCCTAATAATTGAGGAAATGTAAATAAATGCAGCAATGAGATATCTCTCTTTACCATCAAATGGTCAAATATTAAAATGAATAACATTTAGTATTGGGGAGAATGCAAAGTAAAGGTCCCTTCAAACATATGAATTTCTCAAGTGTTGGAAATAGATGCTTGGTGCCGAAAAGAAAAACGAGCACTGAGACAAAGTATCTTTCCGCAACGCAGTTTTTACTTCCTGGACTGCAGGAAGGGTACCGTTGCTAGCCATCGTGCCACAAGAGTACAATGAACAAAGGAAAACACACAAATTTATCTCTTACGCATTTGAGGTTGTCCTCACTGCTGTGTCTGATCTCTGTTGACTGGAGCCAGATCTCATAATTTAAACTAAAACCCAACAACTTAAAACTTAAAACTTTTCTAAACAGGTAAAAGCAATGGAGAGCTGGGACATGCCTGTGAGCACGTCCAGCACAGATATTTTGGTTAAAGTACAAGGACATAGAATGTAGTATGTGCCTGTAAACATGGCATGTTTAACAGCTACATAGGATAGGGCTTAACAAAGCTATTAGTACACTTATTCTTTAACAAGAAAGGATCTTTAAAAAGAAACTTTTCTACTTCCCACACCAAGGTTTTTGGAAAAGTATCTTTAAATTATCTGTCAGCATTTACTATATAAATACCCACAAATTCCTTCTAGAAATGTATTGTATAGAAATAAAAGCACACATGCCCAAGCATGTGTAACAATGTCGTTGCAGCCTGATGCAACCTGAATGTACATCAACAGGAAAATGGTTAAATTGGTTGTGACAAGTCTACACCATGGAATCTTACACTGTTAGTTAAAAAAAAAGAATGTGTTTGACCTGTATCTACTAACCTGGAATTATTTCCACGATATAGTGTTAAGTGACAAAAATGATTGCAAAAATAGATGAAGATTCCTTTTCTTATTAAATGAACAGATATATTCTTAAATGTGTAGACAGATACCTAGCAGGCTGTTACGGGGAGAGAGGTGTGAAGATAGAGAACAAAAATAGAGTCCAAGGCAGGAGGATTACTTGAGTCCAGGGGTTTGAAGCTGCACTGAGCTATGATCAGGCTACTGTACTGCAGCCTGGGTGACAGAATGAGACCCTGTCTCCAATTAAAAAAAAAAAAAGGAAGAGAAAAGAAAAAATAAAAATAGGTGTTTACAAAGGTAGAAATAGTATACATGGTCTAATGTTATAGGAAAATGTAAAATATGTAATCTATTTATGATATCTCTTGGAAAGAAAAATCTGAAGGTTCCTATAGGCAAGGATTAAAAGGTGGCACATATAAATGTACAAATGTAAATGCTGATTTGATTATGAGATGGGACCATGGATTTTTTGGTCTGTAATGAAGCGTCTGTTTCATGTTTATCTTGAGTGGGAAAGGCTTGATTGCTCACCAGGCTGTGGCTGCATGAAAAGATTCAGAATTGTATCTCTTGATCCTGATTCCCAAGTGCTTTATTCTTTCCCCCCACTAATTACTGAGAAGAAGTTGCCTTCTAATGGGTCTTTCTTCAGGGGTTGGCACTTTTAAGGCAATCAGAATTTTGAGGATATTTTCCCTGTGTTATTGGGCCAAGAAATTACCTGCCATCTCTGGTTCTTACGTCTGGTTTGTGCCCAAATTTAGGAAGAGCAAGGGGAGAGGAGAAAAACGTCATCCCGCATAGAGAATAAGTTGTGCTGAGGGTTCTGAAGGAACACTGTGGGGCAAATGGATTGTTCTGAATGCTCAGGATTGTGTACCCTACTTACTTGAGGGGAAGGGGGGGGCAGGAAACCTGGCCAGGAAGCCAAGGAGGCACAGAATGTGGGGTGTAAGCCAAGTGTGGCCACGCTGATTCCCTTCCCAAGACTTTGAGCCTTGAGGGAGTGGTGCTGAAGTTCAGGGGCAGTTAGAGATTGTGTTCATTATCTATTGCTGGGTAAGATATTCACCTAAAACTTAGTGGCTTGAAGCAAGAAAGCATCTATTGTCTCACAGTTTCTGTGGGTCAGGAATCCAGAAGCAGCTTGGCTGGGTGGTTCTGATTAGATCACCACGGCGATCAAGGTGTCAGCTGGGGCTGAAGTCATATGAGGCTTGACTGCTGCTGGAGGGCCCACTTCCACTTCCACTTCATATGTGGCTGATGGCTGGAAGCTTTGAATCCTTGCCACATGGACATCTCCACAGGCTGCCTGAGTGCTGAGTGTCCTCACGACATGGCAGACAGCTGCTTCCCCAGAGGGTCTGGAGAGAGAGAAAGGGGAGGAGGACAGACAGGAAAAAGAGAGAGAGGAAAAAGAGAGAGAGAGAGAGGAGAGAGAAATGAGAGAAAGAACAGAGAAAGGAGAAGTAGAGAGAGAAAAAAGAGAAAGAAGAGAGAGAAGAGAAGGAGAGAGAAAGGAGAGAGAGAAAGAAGAGAGAAGGGAAGAGAGAAGAGGAAGAAAGGAGAGAGAAAGGAGAGAAAGAAGAGAGAGGAGAAAGGATTGAGAAAGGAGGAGAGAGAGAGAAGAGAAAGAAGAGAGGAGAGAGAGCAGAGAGAGAGAAAGAAGAGAGAGAAGAGAGAAAAAGAAGAGCAAGAGAGTGTACACATAAGATGGAAGCCTCAGTCCTTTTATTTTTATTTAATTTTTTTTTTTTTTTGTAGAGATGAGTTGTCTCTAACTCCCTGCTTTAAGTAATCCTTCCTTCCTTGGCCTCCCAAAGTGTTGGAATTACAGGCATGAACCACTGCACCTGACCTCAGGGGTTTATCACCTAATCGCGATGTGACCTACACTCACTTCTGCTGGTTTCTGTTGGTCACACGGACCACCCCTGGTACAACAAGGAAGGGGACTACATGAGGGTGTGAAGACCAGGAAATGGGGATGGTTGAAGGTTGCCTTCAAGGTGGGCTGACGTGGAGATGGCTCATAGAACTTTTCTGTGGCAGAGTCTCATCTATTTCCTGCCTCGTGTGATTTTGCCTGGGTCCCTCTCTTGAGCCTTCCTGTCAGCTCTCTGGGCTGCCCAACACCCTTTTAACAGTGTCCTCTTTTATTTAGGTTCACCACTCTGTCTTCTCTTGTTTGCAAGGACACTGATTAGAGCAGGTGCTACAAGAGAGGACAGCAGCGGGGGAGGTGGGTCAGTAGTGAAGGAAACTCACTTTAGATAAGGCGGTCAGGAAAGGCCTCTGAGGAGGCACCCCTTGCCCTGAGACATGAATGGTGAGGAAGAGTCAGCAGATGCAGGGTGGGAGGAGGGGCGTTTTTGGCAGAGCCGGCTGCATAGACAAAGCTCTGAGGTGGGAACCCACATTGCCAATGGCCAGGTCACACAGGGTCTTGAGGTCACGGTAGGAACTTGTATCCCTTCCCCTGTAACCAAAGCATCTCTTCTTCCAGACATCAGAGACGGGGATGGCTGAGGACCAGACCTCCTTGTGTGGGAATCAGAATCAGCCGAATAAGTGGCTTTAACCAGATGAGGATCAAGACATTCTCTACTTCGTTCTCCCATCTGTTTTGCTGGCTCTCGGGTTTTCCAAATTTCTGCTTTGGGTTCTTTTCTGAGTTTCTTACTTCCCTTTGATAAATTCCCACCCCTTACTGGTGAGCTAAAGAGAAAGCTTTTTGTCCATGGTTAGGCCTGGGAATCCCAGCTAGAGAGCCTGGTCATCTTATGGAGATGGGCTGCTAACCAGGACGGTGTGGGAATGAGCAGGTGGGTCTGAGGGATCCCTTCAGCCTCATTACTCTATAGTTCTGCGTTCACTCAACAAACATCTGTTCAGCATCTAGCAGGTGTTCAGGCTCTGTGTGGGTGTTAGGTTACAAAGGTGAAGGAGACACTGTCCCTCCTCTCCACAAATCAAGTTAGATGTGAGGGATGGGCTGATCCAAAGGCAACTGAGTGCAAATTCCTTGTTCTTTAGGAATCAGCAACATGGCTGGCCCACAGCCAAAGCCAACAGGCCTTCTGTACCCTGTATTCTAGGAGCCAGATATTTTCCCTCCAGGTTTGCTAAAGGAGGCAGAACTGGCCCTACACCCACTGGCCAAAATCTCAATTTCCTCTCCCTTGTCCATACAGCAATCTTGGGGAGAAAGGAGTTCCTCCGCCTCCCAGTGATTCAAGTGAGTCTCCTGCCTCAGCCCTCTGAGTAGCTGGGATTACAGGAGCGTGCCACCATGCCCAGCTAATTTTTTGTATTTTAGCAGAGACGGGGTTTCACTGTGTTAGCCAGGATGGTCTCAATCTCCTGACCTCTTGATCCGCCCGCCTTGGCCTCCCAAAGTGCTGGGATTACAGGCATGAGGCACTGCGTCTGGCCAGTCCTTGGTTTTATTGAATAGTCTAGTGTTTATAGCAGGAGGCAATTTCCTCCCTCCCTATTGAAGGTGGGGTGCCTCATGGAGATTGAGAGGTGACTGCAAGCATGGGCTGCTGGGATGCTGTTCCCTGATGGGGGGAGGACTGTGGGCAGTGGACTGTGCCTATCCGAGCAGTGGAGAGGAGAGGTGAGAAGAGGGGCATTGTGGTGCAGCTGGGTGGATGCGTGAGCTTCTCTGGGTCAAGTGGACATTGTAGTAATTAGCCTGGCCGGCACATTTTGCTGGTAGCCTACTCAAGCAGGTTGAGCTGGGCAAGAGAGTCAGGACAGTGTCAGGCCCCAGGTGGTGGGGGTGAGGTAGCAGAGGTCAAGCCTGGGCTGGATGACACTGTCAAAAATCTGCAGTGGAGAATCCCCTAAGGAGCTCACTTGTCCATGAGAAACCATATATGGACACGGGGTCGGGGTGGGCGTGGTGGGGTATGTCTCCCCACCTTCACCAAGTCAGACCATCTCCCCACCTCCACCAAGTCCTTTTCTTCCTAGAAGGCAGGGTCCTGGCTCAAGTCAACTCTTGAATGAGTAAGAGAGAAGATAAAATGAGATTTAAATTGAGTTTGAGAATAAAGCTCTAAAGGATAGAGGTTTAACAACA
This sequence comes from Cacajao melanocephalus, assembly GCA_963573385.1. NCBI lineage: Eukaryota > Metazoa > Chordata > Mammalia > Primates > Pitheciidae > Cacajao > Cacajao melanocephalus. Next base: position 181,933 of record CAUYLG010051311.1, on the reverse strand, counting down.
GAAAGTGGTCTGAAAGTAACGCAATCTGCCCAAAATATCATTAAGGGATGGAAAAGGGAGATTCAACACAGCATGGCTGAAGGCAGAGATTAGGGGAGAAAATCTTCATTATTATGCCCCATGGAGTTGAATTGCCTCAATACACTGGCTCCACAAGTAAACAGAATAATTGAAATACAGCATGGTTGGGCTAGAGTCTTGCTTGGGTAAGCTGCTTCAGGTTCTGAGAGAGCACAGGGAGAGAGGTTGGTTGTTAGAGAGAGATTTCCAGAGGAGGGTCATCCGAGATGAACCTTGAAGCGTGAGAAAGAGCTGGCTAGGTGAAAGGAGAGTAGCAGTGGGAGGGGAGCTCTCCAGGCATAGGTGACAGCATGGGATATCTGGGGAGTGGGGCTGGAGCATGAAGGGAAAGGCAGGAAGGATGCTTAGAGATATAGACCAGGGTGCCCATGGCCTTGCAACTCTGCAAACTTAAGGAGCAAGGGCCCTGGGGAGTTTAAATCTTGGAGCAACACGATTGGACTTGCATATTAGACAGGACACTCTGGATGCCAGATTCTGGCAGCGCTGTGGACACTGGACCTCTAGGCATGCTCCTCACCTATTCACCTGGCACTGTGAACCCACCTCCCTACAATGGCCATTTCATCTCTGTGTTTTCAAAATCCTGGCTGCCTACTCTTTTGAATGTCCTTTGCTCTATTCCTGTTGTAGAACCCTTCATTGTTCCCTTTTTGATTGGCCTGGAATGTTGCCACTTTCCCTTAAATCCTCTTCTCGCTTTCCTCCTCCAGCACACTCTTCTCAGCTCAACAAGATTCTAGGCCTTCTCTGGGCCTGTGCCCGCCAGCACATGTCTCCTCAGGATATGTATGTACTAAAATATCTTCCCTTTATCTTATCTGGTCTTCGCCCCATGGGGTAACCCGAAGGCTAACATTTATTCCTTCACACATTAATTTAAGCTGCTTTAATTGCTGCTATGATATGTTTTATATAACATAATTAATGTTTTAATTCTGTGTACTTGCTTCCCCAGGCAGTTTTGTGAAAGGCCCAATTTTGGAATCAAGCAAATAAAGAATAAGTAATGGCTGAAATTATTATAGTAACGCCCCTCTCCCAAAGGAATTAAAATCATGCTTGTTTTTTCAAAGTGGGTTAAAAAGGGAAAAGATATTTTAATCTTCTCTTCATCCTGGGCATGTTTGGGTGGCTTTAATGAAGTTCCCTGGAACCTGATTTCAAGAGTTTCTGGCCTTTTGGTATCTGACTACCATCCTCAAGAGGCCACTGCAGCTTGAGGTCTGTGTTGAGATTACCAGCTTCGCACCCCCTGCCCCCAACTCTTTTTCATGATGGAGGCTTTACTTAGGATAGAAGTTGCTGAACCCACTCATTTATTTATTTATTCATTCAGCACCCATATATTGGTGTCCTGTTATGTACCTAGGACTTTGATAGATCCAGTCCTGCCCTCAGGGAGCTTACAATCAAATGGAACCAGGCAGAGAGAGTTATGGTCTGGCATGCTAAATGCTGTGGCAACACAGGGGAGGAGGCAAGGTGGGATAGAGTGCCTACCTCTGTCTCAGGGAGTTGGGGAAGGGTTAAGAGGTGGCAGCATCTAAATTGCTTAAGAAAGGAGAAGGAAAGGAAGAAGACAGCAAGACACAATGAGATAAACTGTAAGGAAGAAAGATTGTGTGTGTGGGAAGTGGGAAGAGGCTGAAACCAGTGTGCATGGGAGGACACGGCAGGAAGTGGGCATAGAGACAGGTTGGGGCTGTGTGGGGAAGGATGTGCTCTGCCAGGATAAGGAGTTTGGATCATCCTGAGGGTGCAGGGAAACCCAAAGAGGTTTTTATGCAGGCAAGTGTCCCAATCAATCAGCTCTGGAGTTTATTAAGAGAATTGCAGCAGTGTAAAGAGTTGCCTGGCACAGAGTAGGTGCTCAATACGTTCTATGGAATAAAGGAGGCTGTTGGGACAGTTGAGATGAAAGATGGAAGCCTCTGAATTAGGACAGTGGCAGAGGTGACAAAAAATAGGGGATGGATCCTAGAGGCAGAATCCTTAAGACTTGCAAATGTACCCTTAACAGCAGAAGCCATGAGAATGGGGTTAGAAGCATCCTCCCCTTCCATCCTTCCTGATCTGTGAGGTCTGGCCTCTTGGCTTGTTCCAGAAATTGAGAACTTGAAGGGTCATCTTCCCAACCATTGCCTAGTTCAAGCTCCTAAGTTTTCCTTGGAGAAAAATTTAGTCCTAAGGGAACACAGTCCTTCAGAGGCAGAGCCTGCACCAGAACCCAGGTGTTCCATGCTGCAACGCAGAGTGTTAACAAGGGTTCAAGAATGTCTTAAGGACTGGGCGTAGTGGCTCACACCTGTAATCTCAGCACTTTGGGAGGCCGAGGTGGGAGGATTGCCGAGGTCAGGAATTCGAGACCAGCCTGGCCAACGTGGTAAAACCCCATCTCTACGAAAAATACAAAAATTAGCCAGGTGTGGTGGCACCTGCCTGTAATCTCAGCTACTCTGGAGGCTGAGGCAGGAGAATTGCTTGAACCCAGGAGGCAGAGGTTGTAGTAAGCCAAGATCATGCCACTGCACTCCAGCCTGGGCGACAGAGCAAGACCATCTCAAAAAAAAAAAAAAAAAAAAAAGTCTTCAGGAGTCATGAACCTGGGAAATGTAGGCACAAGTGTGTGTGTGTTTCTGCAAAACAAGAGGGCCCCACATTTCCTAACATTCTTAAAGTGTTTTATGATGCCACAAAAGGCTGGCGCATTTTTTTTTTTTTTTGAGATGGGGTTTTGCTCTGTTGCCCAGGCTGGAGTACAGTGGCTCAGTCACGGCTCACTGCAACCTCAACCTCCTGGGGTCAAGCCATCCTACTGCCTCAGCCTCCTGAGTAGCTGGGACTACAGGTGTTTGCCACCCTGCCTGGCTAATTTATAAAACTTTTTTTGTAGAGATGGGGTTTTGCCATGTTACCCAGGCTGGTCTTGAACTCCTGACCTCAAGCAATCTTCCTTTCTTGGTCTCCCAATGTGCTGGATTACAGGTGTGAGCCACCGTGCCCGCCCCACCTCCTCTTTTTTTTTGAGATGGGTCTTGCTCTGCCTCTCAGACTGGAGTGCAGTGGCACAATCTTGGCTCACTGCAACCTCCGCCTCCCCAGTTCAAGCAATTCTCCTGCCTCAGCCTCCCGAGTAGCTGGGATTACAGGCTAGTGCTACTACACCAGGCTGATTTTTGGATTTTTAGTAGAGACGGGGTTTCACCGTTGGCCAGGCTGGTCTCGAACTCCTGACCTCAAGTGATCTGCCCGCTTCGGCCTCCTAAAGTGCCGGATTACAGGCGTGGGCCACCGCTCCCGGCTCCCACTCTTAATAAATGCCTGTATCCAGGTGCTGGGTGGGAGCTGGGATGGAAGGGAATGAGGTGAGTATGCATGGATGGATGGATGGGAAGTTGAGACATCGCACCCACACGAGGGAATTTCCTTTGAAAGAGAGTGAAACTCTATTGGGAAACTCTTTTCCTTTAAACGCCTCCCCATACTCCAAATGTGGCCTTCCCGTTTTCTGCGTGGTGGTGTGGGGGGAACTTCCTCAGGCTTCTCCACAGTGGAGACTCTTTCGGTTTTGTCAGGATACCTAGAGGCAACGGAGAGGGGGGCGGGGAGGGGAGAACGGTGAGGGTCCCTGTGGCAGTCCCCAGCACCCATGGGATCTCTCTCCGTTCCCTGGAAGCAGGCTAGCTCCTAGCCCGCCTCGGCTTGGCCTTTGTAGGTCCTGGGGACAAAGAAGAAGGGCGCTCTCTGGGACCATGCCTCCTCCCCTACCCAGCAAGACGCGTCCCTAAACTCCCGGGGGAATTAGACTCTTGGGAAGGTCCTGGGGTAAATCCCAGCACAGAGAATAGCTAGGGGCCGCCCCCTATAGGTGGACCGCGATTGGTCTTTGAAGACCCCGCCCCTTTCCTGGGCGGGGCCAAGGCTGGGCCGGGGAGTTAGCAAGGCCCCGCTCCGGCGCCCAGTGGTCCTGCCGCCCGGTCTCACCTCGCCATGTTTCGTCTGCCTCTGCAGTGTGTCTTCTGGGGCTGCTTGCTGACCTCTGTGAGTTGTTTTTGCCCCGACCCGACGGGATTTGAGAGTGGGGAATGAGAAGAAAAGGGAAGCAAGACTTCGGGGAAGAAACCTTCTTAACTGATTTTTGTGGGGGCAGGAGGGTGGGTGGGAGCTGGGCAAGGTGCCCGCGCTCCTGGCTGAATGGGGTGGGCTGCCTCTCTCTTCTCCAGGGCTGAGGTCCGGGGTGGTCCACAGGGGCCGCTCAGGGAAGACACTAGTTGCACAAGCGTGCCTAGACGGCGTGGATGGGTTTAGGGAGCCTCAGAGGCTGGCCACACAGAAACTGGCAGGGGGTTTAGAGGGCGGGAAGTGAGGTGGACCAAGGGAAGGGGCGGATCTGGCCAGTTTCCTGCCCCTTTCCTACTGTGGACAGATGCCAGCCTCTGCGAGTGGTTATCATCTCCTTGCCAGCTGGGGCTGCCTTCTTCCAGGGCATCTTGTGGGAACAAGAGATGGGTGCAGTGGCCCAGGTACTTTTTTGAGACGGCAAGGAGCTTTTAACATCACCCCCCCGCCGCCCGAACCCCTATCCTGGATGTTCCAACTTAGGAGGAATCCCCAGGGCTGTGCCTTTTTCTCCTGAATTTAAGATGACATAGGGAACCCCTGGGGGAGATGAACAGTTTTTGGGACCCAATAAAGGGTTAGGACATCAGGGCTCTGGTTAGCTCTGACCAGGGCTAGTGGTCAGAAGGCTGGAGAAACCAAGGGTTTCTCCAGGCACCAGAAGGGCTCAGAGCCAACCAAGCATGTCTCCGGGATTTTCAAAAGCCTACACTTGACTCACTTTTTGTTTAAATGTATTTTTGTAGTTCCTCATTCTGGAGGCTGGGAATCCCCCAACTACCTGGCCCCCTCGTCCCAGCCCCTCTGGCCTCCCCCTACTTTCGAGGGCTATAGATTCCCGCTAGAAGCCTGGGCGAGAATGACCCATGGCGTGGGGGATCGGCAGCAAGGGAAGAGAGGGAATAGGGAGGCTGCTTTGGTCCCAGAGCTTTCACTTTCACCTGAAACAATGGCTCTTAGGAAGCAGGGAGGCATGGGGAGGGTGGAGCTGGAAAGAGGTAAAGGAGGGACCTTGTGGGAGGAGTGGAGGAAGAGTCAGAGAAGGTGGGGTGAAGCGTGTGATCCAGGCTTCTCAAGAGCAGAGTCTGCCCTCATAACTCCCAACTTTGGCTCCAGGTAGAGGCTGGGCTGTGACAACAAGGGGAGGGGCTATCTACTGAGGGCTTCTTGTGTGTCAGGCTCTGAGCCAAACACTGCATGTTTTCTTGGTCTGATTTCTCACAACTCCCCCAATATACAGATGGGCAAATTGAGGGTCAGAAAGGGGGCTTGTCTTGCCAAAGGTCTCATAGCTAGGTAATGGGAGAACCGGGGTGTGAATCTACATCTGCCTGATTCCTGAGCCTGCCTCTCAGATAGTGAGAGTCTCCTAGCTCTGGTCCTGAGCTCTTTTGTGGCAGAAGAACCACAACTATGGGGAGTGAGAACTGGGGATTGACGGATTTTTAGAGGAGGGCTTTATTTCTCATGTGTTTGAAGATGGCATCAAGGACTTTCCTATCTTTCGGAGTGTGGTGGGGAGCTCCATATTCACAGAATGGTGTCTTGTGATGAGCTGGTGGGGGGCAGTAGCCTTTTCTACTTCCTTCCCTATTTCGGGTAAGTCACGTTTCTGTGAGTAATTTGCTGAGATACCCAGATTAAATGAAAGCCACCAATTCGGTAGGATCCTAGACAGCCAGCCCAGTAGCCAGGGTGGTGGCCATGCAGGCAGATACAAATGAATGACAATTAAAATTGCCATTTAATGAGCACCTACTATGTTCCAGACACTGTGCCAGGCCATATACATCTATTCTTTCTTATCTTCACAATCCAACCTGCGGGGCAGGCATTATTACTCCCATTTTAGAGATGGAGAAACTGAGGCTAAGAGAAGCAAAATAACTAGTAAGTGTTACTAAGTCAAGACTGAATTCTAAAGCTGCCTAACTCTCAAACTTGTGTTCTTTTCCCTGGCTGTTCCTAAAGGGTGGGATGATTTGAAGGAGCACATGGACATAGAATTAAACACAGACTCACTTTACAGTTCTTTTAAAAATCCTTCTCATTTTTTTCAAAGAGGAAGTCTCTGGAGCTAGCATAGAGTTAACGCCTCTCAAAGGCTTACTAATCCTCCTTTTAAAACAAAAATAAAGAGCAGGTCTGGGGTGGAGGGCCTTCAGCAAGCAAAGCAACCAGCTGGGGTTTAATAACCTTGTTTTGCTTCTTCCAAATTTATTTTTAGGGTTACTTTTTATTTATGAGAAGTGATACTAGTTCTTGTCTCTTGGCGATAATGTAAGGTTTACATTTAAAGTAAATGTATTGGCCAGGCATGGTGGCTTATGCCTGTAATCCCAGCACTTTGGGAGGCCAAGGCAGTTAGATCACTTCAGGTCAGGAGTTCGAGACCAGCCTGACCAACATGATGAAACCCTGTTTCTACTAAAAATACAAAAATTAGCCAGGCATGGTGGTGCACACCTGTAATCCCAGCTACTCAGGAGGCTGAGGCCGGAGAATTGCTTGAACCTGGGAGGCGGAGATTGCAGTGGGCCGAGATCACGCCACTGCACTCCAGCCTGGGTGATGGAGAGATACCCTGTCTCAAAAAATAAAACAAAAAAAATTAAAAGTATTGAAATTAACAAGAAGTAATTAATAGCATGGGTGGTACCTGGATGTAGGAAAATGGTGCAGATGAAACACAAGTTGATGGAGAGAGGGAGCATTGAGACTTGAGTTCTCATTCGGTCTCTGTCCCTGTGAGACTCTGGGCAAGTGACCCTCCTCTCTGTCTCAACTATCTGTAAAATGAAAGAGTTGGAGTTTATTCTTCCAGCTTTACAGTCTAGCATTTTATGAGGGAAGGGCTGGATGAGCAGATGAGGAGTTGGAGGAAGAAAACATGATGGGTCTTGGAAAGGAGCAGGAAGAGAAGCAGAAGAATAGGAGGAAGAGGCCAAGTGCTAAGCATGGCCCAGCACTGGGGCCAGCTAAAGTCAGCCAGCTTCAGGGCTCTAGGGGAGCTGCTGGGGTCCCCATGTCCTGTGGGATCTTTGAGAAGAGGGATGACTCAGCCATCAAGCCCAAAGGAAGTCTGTTCAGTTCAGAGAATATTGTGAGTTTCCAGTGCCATCACTTTGTAAAATATCAGAATGATTCTCTGGGTGAGATTATAATCAGCTCAGCTGGCAATTTACTTGAAAACAAACAGCCAAACATCATTCAGGTTCCACTTTCTGTTTGGACTTGCACTTCAGTTTGCAGGCTCTTTCCTGGGTGACTTTCACTTTTCTGCTGAGGAGGCTGCAGTGGAGATTTCAAGATCCCTTCAAACTGCATAATTCTGTTTTTAGGTCCATCCAGAACCACCCACTGCATGCAGAGAAAAACAGTACCTAATAAACAGTCAGTGCTGTTCTTTGTGCCAGCCAGGTGAGATGCCAACCTTCTAGCCCCATCATGGAGCCCCCCCCCCTCCTTGCTTTGGTGGCAGACGCAGACCCCATGTGTTAACTGTAAACTCAGATCTGAAGTGACCCGCTTCCCAGCCCTGCTTCACTGTCAGAATGTTCTGGGTTCCCTCTCTACCAGGTAAACCTCTGTCTACCCTGGACTAGGGATCCCAGCTCCTCCATCTTTCTCGCCTGACTATAAAGAGTCCAAGACTTTCATCTTTGAATCCCCTACCCTAAAGCCTGGCCTGATCATTGTGTGGTTAATGTCTGACTCATGGAGTTGGCCAGAGCTCTCCCTTCATTTCCTGATGTTTTCCAGGACAGAAACTGGTGAATGACTGCACAGAGATCAGTGAAACGCAATGCCTTCCTTGCGGCAATGGCGAATTCCTAGACACTTGGAACAGAGAGACACACTGCCACCAGCACAAATACTGCGACCCCAGTGCGTGGGCTTTTGGGAAAGGGATGTTTGGGAGCTAGGCTGATATTCCAGCCAATATTCCTGACAATGCAGCCATTCTAATTTATGTAGCCAGGGTCTGTTCTGATTGGTTGGAGTTAGGGTTGTACTGGTCATTAAATGATTTGATTGCCATCTCTACTTGGAAGAGGGTCTGAGGAAGAAAGGGCAGGTAACATGGGGAGTGGGGCTCAGAGCATGGCCCAGCAGGGGGTTCCCATCTTTCCTGCCCTTCTCTGCTCAGACCTAGGGCTTCGAGTCCAGCAGGAGGGCACTTCAGTAACAGACAACATCTGCATCTGTAAAGAAGGCCGACACTGTAAAAGCAAGGCCTGCGAGAGCTGTGTCCTGAACCATTCATGCTCGCCTGGCTTTGGGGTCAAGCAGATCGGTAAGTGGATCATCTGGAAATCAGTTTTAGAGGCGGGACAGAGGAACTTAGGGCCCAAGGTGAGGGGCTGGGCACTGGGCACTTAGCTCCAGAGGCAGAGGAAGTGGAGGCTCCAACCTATGTCTGCATCCCCACTGGAGTGAGCTGGAGATGGGACCTTGTTCATTCTGCCCCCTGCCATGGGCATCTGCCTTTGAAGGGCAATGGGAGAAGTCCTCCTGGGGACTGCAGCTGTCGGAGGCAGCACCACACCGAGGGAAGAGTGCTTGAGGCAGGAGCTCTGCCTGTCCTGCCACTGGCTCCCTTGTGAGCTGGACAGGTGGTCCACTGTGATGTTAATGTCCCCCTCCCCACCCACTCCCAGCTACAGGAGTTTCTGATACCATCTGCGAGCCTTGCCCGGTTGGCTTCTTCTCCAATGTGTCATCTGCTTTCGAAAAATGTCGCCCATGGACAAGGTATAAGCTCTCATCCCTTGTGTTTCCTGCTCTAAGAGTGGCATGGAGCTGCCTCCGTTCTCTCGACGAGAGCCTTACATCTTGGGGGTATTAGGACACTTCTCTTAGCTTTTCTTCTACCCCTCCTGCTTCTCCTCAGTTTTCCTCCTCTTGCTTTCAGCTTACTTGACTTCCTAGGGCTTTCTGGGTTCTGGGTGCTCACCCTGAGGGCCTCCCTGTCTTACCTCTAGCACCAAACCTGCACCAGGTCCTGCCCTCTGGCTGTCTACATGTGGGAACTTATTCACCGTCTCCACTGTCGTTTTAGTTTGGACCTCACCACTGTGGTCTAGGCGATGCCTTTGCTGCTTCCTGGCCTCCCTGCTTCTGGTCTCTCCCCTCAGCTGGTTCTCTCTCCAACCTCTTGCCAACATGAGCGTTCTGCAGTTTCTTTCAGATCATGACACTCTCCTATTTTAGATGGTTCCTGTCTCTCTGTTGGAACCCAGACTTCTTAACATGGCACTTGCCCTTGCTGCATTTCCTGATCTCTTCCCTGCATGCTACTTGCAGTCCTCTGATCACACTATTTATTCTCTTCCATCAAACTCATCTGCCTGGCATACCTTAAACATCTGCCCCAGGCCAGCTGCCATGGCTCACATCTGTAATCCCAGAACTTTGGGAGGCTGAGGTGGATGGATCACTTGAGGTCAGGAGTTCAAGAACAGCCAGGTCAACATGGTGAAATCCCATCTCTACTAAATACAAAAAAATTAGCTGGGTGTGGTGTTGGGCACCTGTAATCCAAGCTACTCAGGAGGCTGAGGCAGGAGAATTGCTTGAACCCGGGAGGTGGAGGTTGCAGTGAGCTGAGATCGTGCTACTGCACTTCAGCCTAGGCAACAGAGCAACACTCTGTCTCAAAACACAAACACCTGCCCCATTGACTTTTTGCTTTTCATTTTTAAAAATGGGCAAGATAGACACATGGGACAGAAAGCATAGAAGATCCAAAGTGATGTCTCGATGTCTTTCTCCCATCCCTGCCCCTTAGCCTCCCAGTTCTTTCTGGAGGGAGCCATTGTTCCTTGCATATCCTTCCAGAGATTCTACATATAAACAAACCAACACACACACGCACACACACACACACACACACACAATCTCCCTCCTTTTTTGCACAAATAGGAGTATACCATAGACACTTCATTTGTTAACTGTCAGCCTTTCCCTAGAAGATTGCAAATTCCTTAAGTGTAGAGACTTGGCCTTTTTTTTTTTTCTTTCATTGATACATTCCCTATACCTAGAACAGTACCTCATGCATAATAGGTGCCGTATAAATTTTTACTGATAAATGTTGACCGACAACTGGAGGCACTACTGGTATAGTATTAATAGAATCAGTGCACTGGCTTACAAATCTGATTACAGCTCAGGAAGTGTGTGAGCCTCACTGAGCCTCAGTGTCCTCATCTGGAAAATGGGAGTGACCGTCATTTCACAAGGCTTGAGCTAAAGACATGTAAAGTGTGTTGTAAACTGAATGCTCTACTCAATGTAAGACTTGCTTTCTTCAAAGCATCTCTCTTTTTCTCCCACCTTAGATGATTTTTCCTTTGCAATGTCCTGTGTCCATCCTGCTCCACTCCTCCTGGGGCCACCCTGGACCAGGTCTTCATCATCTCATATCTAGATGCTTGCTGTGCCTCCTAGCTGGCTACTCTTCTGTAATTTCTCCGCCTCTGCGCTCTCTGAGCGGCTGAATCCTCTCACTAGTGAAGTCCTCTGGTTGGATGCTGATGAGACTGCCCAGGTGAATCCAGTTGAAAAGTCACACCTGCCAGTGATCTGGTTCTAAAGACCCTATTTTCCATAGTTCCCTAACACCATCCTGCATGCCACCTGCCTGATTTCCCCAAATCACATCGTCCCACGTAGCTGGCCCACTTAGGTCTTTTGTCTGCAGGGAAGTCTTTCCAGAAGACCCTTAAACGGGAGGTTCTCAACAGGAGGCTCCCTGTGGAACATTTGCCAATGTCTGGAATTTGTCACAAATGGAGAGGGGGATGCCACAGGGATCTGACAGATAGAGGCCAGGGATGCTGCTGAACATCTGCAATACATAGGGCAGCCCCTGCCCCCCAAATGATCCAGCCCAAATGTCACTGGTGCTGAGATTGAGTAACCCTGTCTTAAACGGAACTCATCATCTCTCCATTCCAGCCATGGTGGATTCTGCCTCCTCTGACCCATTCCCATCTCACTTTAGCCTACTATGTCACAAAGCTTGGCACTCGTTATAGACTCCCCTATTTATTACTCCTTCAAGATGTGCAATAATCTTTTCTCTGCACTTTTAAGTTCTGTGAGGACAGAGTCTATGTCATTCCTATAATAACCAGCATAGGATGTGGCACATACTATGTGCTCAGTGAACCTGGATTTGTTGATTGTTGACTGACTCACTCTAGAGTTGGAAAACTTATGCTTGGGGAAACTTAGTCTCTCTCTCTCTCTCTCTGTGTGTGTGTGTGTGTGTGTGTGTGTATGCATTTGTGCACGTGTCTGTGCATAGGTGTGAGACCAAAGGCCTGGCTGAGCAACAGGCAGGAACAGACAAGACTGATGCTGTCTGTGGTGAGTCCTGGAAAATGGGCCCTGGAGACAGCCTAGGAAGGTGGGAGCTGAAGGGGAGACTGAGGCACACAGGGACACTGGATGGGAAAAGGGGGAGGGGAAGCAGTTTGGGGGTGTGGTATCACAGCTCTGCCACTTACCTTGGGAGCCTGGGCAAATCACTTCTCCTCTCTTAGCTTCAGTTTCTTCATCTGTAAAATGGGATGATAACAGCACTTCCCTTAGTAGATTTTGATTTTAGAGGGAGAAGGTTGGCCTACAGCACAGATCAGATAACATTAATCAGTGAAAAAGGTCAGGGGTAAGAAAAATACATTCTCTTTGCTTTCTCTCCAAATTGACTTTCCTCTTCCTAGGGCTGGGACTAGAATGAGGTAAGCAAGGCACTTGCCCTTGGGCACAATATTTAAGAAGGTGCCCTAGAAGTGTAATGATCAAGGTAGATTCATTTTTTTAAAATTATTTATTGGTAGATTCATTTTGATGCAATATTTTTTAAAATAAAAATTAATGCAAAAAATCCACGATGGGCAAGATAGCAACATTTTAAATAAAGAACAGGATCCGACCCTGTGTTTGCACGACTCTGCCTCACTTGCCTCACCCGAATCCTGGCTCTGGTTCCAACAAAACAAATAGGCAGCCAGCCTGCAGGCCATAGTTTGCTGACTTGGTGTCTGTCTGATGATTTTCAAAATATGGCATGAAAAGAGTACTTATCTTGATGCCTGAGTTTTTTGGTCATCCTTTTCAATTTTATACTGAAACAGTTTCATCCCTTGCCTCACCCTAGTCTCTGCCCTGCCTTTTGGTGTTTCTTTTATTTTCCTACTTAGAAAAAAAAAAAAAAACCAGGCACGAGAAATACTTTACCTTTCCCCTCCACTCTTCTATACCAAAAGCAACATGCAGACATGAATCATGCTAGACTGCAGCACTGGGCAGAGAGCAGGGAGTGACGGGGAGCGCGGTAAGCAGGTGGTGACAGCCACCGCCGCCACTCCCTTCTTGCTGATGGTTCCCAGGTGGAGAGGCTGCCCGCTGAAACCTGATCTTCCCTGTTTGTAAGAGAAATCAGATGTCTAGTTTTAATAGGTGATCTCCCAGTTTAAAAATGTCAGCAAATATTTCCAAACATTAAAAAACGTTCTGGTTCCTTTAAAGACATCTGCCAGCTACATTTCCCCAAGGGCCACATTTCCCCATGAACCCTCTGATGTAGATGAGCTCTGACACTGGAGGATTCTGGAGTCTGACAAGACACAGCAGGTTTGGAGTAGGGAGAAACTGCAGGTCGGGGGGTGTATGCTGAAGTCCTGATTTCTCCAGGTCCCCAGAATAGGCTGAGACTCCTGGCGGTGATCCCCATCATCTTGGGGATCCTGTTTGCCATCCTCCTGGTGCTGGTCTTTATCAGTGAGTCCCCAGGTGGGGAGGTGATGGGGAAGGGAGGGGGGACCACCTGTTTCCCGATCTGGCCTCTCCAACTCCGCTTTCATTTTCTTTTTCTCTAGAAAAAGTGGACAGGAAGCCACAGGATAAGGTAGGTCACCCCTGAGAACCGGTACAGAGTTTTGGCAAACTGGAAAGATGGCCTCATGGTTGCCTATAGGGCAGTAAAACTGATTCACAGTCTGTCCCTGCAGCCAGAGGGGTGGCAGCAGAATTGGGTACTCTCACCCCTACCCACCATGCTCCTTCCAGTCAGAGCTCAATCCCCGCAGAACTGCCCCTGGTACCACTGGCAGAGCCTAACACTGACTGTTCTCTATGACTTTCCTGGCATTCAACATGTGGGGAGCTGCATCTTTGGGTCTTGGGGCTAGGTCAGATGGGTGGGAGCAAATGTGGCAGCCCCTTAAGCTCACTGGCTCCCACTCTGGAAGCTCCTCCTCGCCCTTGGTGTGGCCAGCAGGGGGCAGGAGGTACCTGAGGAATTGGCACTGACCAGCCATCTGGGAAAGGGGAAAGAGCTCCAGGAGGAGCTCAAGGGCACAGCTGCCCCTGTTGCTGGGGTGACCTCACACCTTGCCTCCCCAGGCTCCCTGCACCAAGCAGATTCCCCAGGAGATAGACGATCTTCCTGGCCCCAACCCTACCCCTCCAGTGCAGGAGACTTTACATGGATGTCAACCAGTTGCCCAGGAGGATGGTAAAGAGAGTCGCATCTCAGTGCAGGAGAGACAGTGAAGCTGGACGCACCCAGGAGTGTGGCCACGTGGGCAAAGAGGCACCTGGCCAGAGATCCTGGTGCTACTGCTGCCGTGGCATGAGAGTGAGGGACTGGCACTGACTGGGCACAGCTCCTCCCTCCTGCTTGCACTCCTGTGGTTTGAGATAGGCGACTTAACAGTGGAGGCAGAAACAGTGCACCTTGAAGAACCTCTCACTTCATCCCTCGAGCCCATTCAGTCTCCAAACTTGTATTAAAGACAGAGGCAGAACTTTGGTGGTGGTGTCAGGGGCTGTGATGTAGTAATATCCACCAGACCTTCCGATCCAGCAGTTTGGTGCCCTGAGAGGCATCGTGGTGGCTTCCCTGAGCCCAGGAAGCCATATACACGGATGCCCACTGCTGCATTGTTTGTGATAGTAAACAACTGGAAGCTGCTTAACTGTCCATTAGCAGGAAACTGACTAAATAAAATTGGAATATATTTATACAACAGAATCTCAAAAACACTGTCGAGTAAGGAAAAAAGCATGTTGCTGAATGATGGGTATGAAACCTTTAAAAAAAGGTGCATGCTTTTATGTATGTATGTTGCCTATGGATATATGTATAAATATAATATACATCATATATTGGTATAACAAGGGTTCTGGAAGGATACACAGAAAACCCACAGCTCAAAGAGTGGTGACGTCTGGGGTGGGGAAGAAGGGGCTGGGGGAGGGTTGGTTAAAGGGAGATTTAGCTTTCCCATAATGCTTCATTTTTCTCCCAAAAGGAGAGTGAATTCACGTAATGCTTATGTAATTTAAAAAATCATCAAACATGTAAAAAGAAAAATGGGGGCGAACATGCTGCGTAACATGAGCTGTTTAACCTGCTGTCAGGATCACGGAATGAGGGCATTTTCTGTAGATACATGAGAATGTCCCAGGTCGCTGCCTCTCCAGGGTGGTTTCCGTGTGTGCTCACATGTGGCATTGAGATTACAAAGTGCTCTTCCCATTTGATTCATGTTCACAAAAATAGCCTTCCCAGGCCAGGCAGGCCCGCATCCCTCCCTCTTTTACAGAGGTGGAAATGGAGGTCCAGAGAGGCGAAGTGACTTTCCTACAGTCACACAGCAGTGTCTGGTGGTGCCATGTTCAGAGCTCCGCACTCTGGGTCCTGAGCTCCTCCCAGGTCTGCCTGCTCTCTGGAACCAACATCTGTAGCTCTTTCTCAGGGAGATCCTGGGTCTCCCACTGCCTTTTGACCTCCCTGTGGCTGCAGGAGCTGCTGCTTCTTGGTCAGATGGTATCCCCTTCCCCCCAGCAGTATCTCAGGATAAAAATAAACCATCCTGTTCTCTTTTCCTGCTGAGCCAACTGAGGGGGAGCCTAGCCAGGAGGAACAGCAGATGGAGTGGGAGCGGAGGGGAGGGGAGGGGAGAGGAGGAAGGTTGGAGGACAAGGAGAAGGAAGAGCAGTGCAAAGTACTGTGCAGAACCCCGGCACAAAGGTTCGAGGTGAGATTTAACCCAGGGGTCTCAACCTTTCCCAGGGAAGAAGCTGCTTTGGATTTCCCCAACATGTCCTGCTGGCTGGTGGGTGAGGGGTGATGGGGGGCAAGGGGAGATGTGGAGAGGGATCATTCCGATGGAGGCTGTGAGGGCAGCTGGGAGCCAAGAGAGGGGCACCTGGCCTGGCAGTCTTCCCAGAAGCGCTTTAAGAACCATTTGGATGCACCAGGTGGAGGCCTTTGGTTTAGAAAGTGGAGCAAAGTGCTGGTGGCAGGGAAGGGGAACTTTGGGACCTAATTCCCGTCTCCTACCTAGAGCCTAAACATGAGCGTTGTTCACTTCTGTGGGGGTATGGTGGAAAGAGACCAAAGACCCATGTGCCACCTATCATCAGTGTGACCTTGGATGAGTCACTTTCACCGATTCACTTCTCAGTTTCCTTATCTGACAAATGGGACAAAAGCTGCAGCAGATGCTATTGATGCCTCCTGTATTATCTCCTAGGTCAGAGCTTTTCAAATTTGAGTGGGTCGGGTATGGCGGCTCACGGCTGTAATCCCAGCCCTCTGGGAAGCCAAAGAGGGCAGATCACCTAAGGTCAGGAGTTCGAGACCAGCCTGGCCAACATGGCAAAAACCCAACTCTACTAAAAATACAAAAATTAGCTGGGCATGGTGGCAGGTGCCTGTAATCCCAGCTACTTGGGAGGCTGAGGCGGGAGAATCATTTGAACCCAGGAGCTGGAGGTTGCAGTGAGCCGAGATCACGCCACTGCACTCCAGCCTGAGTGACAGAGAGAGACTCTGTCTCAACAACAACAATAAAAACAACAACAAAACTTGAATGTGTATCTGAACGACCTGGAAGGTGGTTCTTGTTAAAGATTGGGGGGGCCACTTCCTGTATTTCTGATTCTGTAGGTCTGGGATGGAGATCAAGCATCTGCATTCTAACAGGTGTCCCAAGTGGTATTAATGCTGCTGCTCCAGGGCTCACACTTGGGGGAACTGCTGCCTTCAAATTTCTTTTTTTTTTTTTTTTTGAGGCATTGTCTTGCTATGTTGCCCAGGCTGAAGTGCAGTAGTGCCACCCCAGCTCACTGCAACCTCCACCTCCTTGGTTCAAGCGACTCTCCTGCCTCAGCCTCCTGAGTAGCTGGGACTACAGGCGTGTGCCACCATGACTGGCTAATTTTTTGAATTTTTAGTAGAGACGGGGGTTTTACCATGTTGTCCAGGTTGGTCTTGAACTCCTCACTTCAAGTGATCCTCCCGCCTTGGCCTCCCAAAGTGCTGGAATTACAGGCCTGAGCACCGCGACCGGCCTGCGTTTATATTTCTATGATGTGTAAACAGCCAGTTTCTGACTGCAAGCTGGGAATCACTTGCCTCAGGGCTTTTCCAAGCCTTGAAAACATGCTTGGTGCCGAGGAAGGCCAGGTAAGCTGTAGCTGGGGGCGTCGATTCTCCGAAGTTCGCTCAACCAGCCGGGGTTGAAAGTGGGAGGATAAATACTCAAGCTTCCTTGCCCTTGGGAGGGACAAACGTGAGCTGTGTTCTACAGCGTCTCCGAGGCTCCCTGGAGGGGGCTGAGCCACGGAGCCTAAAGAGGGCGCTCTGCACGAATTCCCATCCTTTCCCTGTCTCTTGGCGCCCCCCCCCCCACCACTGGTGCTTCCCGGGTTCAACCCCAAATAAACAATCTGCATTCATCCCTAGGCTCAGGATCTGCTCCTGGGAGATGTTCCCCCTGAGAATCAGCAGAGCCATGCACAACAATGTGCAATTTTGTTTTTCTTAGCGTCCCTAACGAAGAGAAGAGGTGGTTATTCTTGGCAGCATTAGCAAGTTCTGGTTCTAAATGGAGATTGGCCAGGAGCTTTCTATGTGGCCTCAGGAAAGTTACTCTCAGTTCTAGGCTTTTGTCCCCGGTTGCGTGATGAAGGACTGGGTCCCTAGGAGTTCTAAGGATCCTGCCAGTTCTGAAAATAGTGGAGAGGACCAACCTCTTCAGGGTGTAGGGTCTTCCCCGGGACGCGGACGGAGGGGGAGGCTGTGAGGCGCGCATCAGCCAGAAGGTGGCGCCAAGGTAACGCCCAAAGACCCTGGCGGCGGCTTGGACGCCCTGTGAAGTTGCGTTTGCTGACTCGCCCCACACCCGCCCACACTTGGGAGAGGAGGCCTATCTTCCCTTGGCCCCGTCAGACTGAGCCTCCTGAAACCTCTACTCTGCAACTTCATCCATCCCCAGGTCTCGTTCTCGTCTTGAGTACTTCCTTCCTTAACAAACATCGGCTGCGGTCCTACTGTGTGCCCCATTCCAAGCTAGGGTTGTGCACAGTGACACTGCTAAGAGCCCACACTGATTGAGTGCTCGCTGTGTGCCAGGCACAGCGCTAAGGGTTCTTTGCATGCACTGCCTTAATCTGCATGACAGCCCAGCATAAGACGTGGTCTCTTACAATATCCATTTTACAGACGAGGCGCAGAAGTCAAATGACTTGCTAAGGTCTCGAGAGTTAGGGCTGGGATTTGGACATACTGGATTGATTCAAAAGCCTGTGGTTTTTGCTCATTCAGTGAGTAGGAAAATGGGCACATGCGTGTGGGGGGTGATGCAAACTCATGCCCGCAGGGGCTGGAGAAGGGGCTGGGAGGCTAGTCAGGTGGCAGACGCTACAGCAAAATGCAGAAGCTCTGCCCGTCTTTGGGGGCAGCCTCCATTGGCTTCTTCCAATGGTTGCCCAGCAGAAATGAGGGTTGCAGATTGTTTGGAATCTGGATTTTTATGTGAACTCTATTTTTAAATTCCAAAAATTGGTCAAAAACCTCACAAAAGTGGCCAGCTGCGGTGGCTCACACCTGTAATTCCAGCGCTTTGGGAGGCCAAGGCAGGCAGATCACCTGAGGTCAGGAATTCAAGACCAGCCTGGCCAACATGGTGAAACCCCGTCTCTACTAAAAATACAAAAAAATTCACTGATCATGGTGGCACGTGCTGGTAATCCCAGCTACTCGGGAGCTGAGGCATTATTGCTTGAACCTTGGAGGTGGAGACTGTAGTGAGCTGAGATTGCACCACTGCACTCCAGCCTGGGTGACAAGAACAAAACTCTGTCTCCAAAAAGAAAAAAAAAAACAAAAACAATAAAAAAAAACCCCACAATAGCTCGGTGAGAGCCTGGGAAACCATGTCACAGACGGCTGGGATTAAGAGACTGGAAATTTCATTGCGTCCTACCCTTTTGTTTTTATATGTGGGGAAACAGAGGTACTGAGAAAGTCCAGAGCTGGCTTAGGCAGTATGTCCTAGGCAACGTGTCTCTCTCTGCACCCTGCCAGGAGGTTGAAGAGCCTGTGGGGGCTTAGGCTCCACCCTGTGCACCCCAGGTGACCAGGGCCTAAGGCACTGATGCTCTGGGACTGAGGGACTTCCCTTGGGAGGGGCCTAGTTCCATGTGGATGTCCTCCTCATTCTATGAACAGCACCCTCCACCCCCGCAGCCCCTGCCACAGGCAGGAACACACACCAGCTCCCCCACTTAAGCCTTCAGCCCCTGCAGTCAATTCCCTGGGCAGTAGAAGTTATTAAAGACCCTGCCCCCAAGGACTTCTCTTCCCTAGCGTGATTCTGGCACAGCAAATTACAAACCCACCTGCAGGGGTGGGGAAGATGCAGTTTTAATTTGTAAAAAAAAGAAAAAAAAATGAAATCCATGCAGTGGTCCTGAAGTTGGGGAGAGATGGGGAAGCTCCTGAGGGGCTCCTCCTGGGACGAGTAGTATTGCTAGGGTGGGCGCCCCAGGAGAAGCCCAGCAAGGTCGGTCAGCAGCTTGGGCCCAGCCAGCCAAAGCCAGTGGGCAGGGGATGAGGACGCTCGACTCTTCCTATATCCTCCCTCCCTCCCTGTCCCTGGGGCTCCCTGCCGACTGGCACGTCCTGTCCTGTCGGGCCTCAGCTAGTTCCCTGCCTCCCTCTCACTCCAGGGCTCCCTCCCACCCTCTGTAGCATCTGCCCGCACCCCCTCCCGCTGCTCTCTCCTATGCTTTCCAGCTACCTCCTTTCCCATCTCCAGCTCTTCCGACTCACCTTGTTCTCTTTTGAACAAGTGTTATTGTTCTGCCTAATTATAAAAGTCATGCTCATGCATCGCACCCCCCATCCAAGCAATAAACAGGACCAGGGAAGTAAGACCACTTGTAAGCCTCCCACCCCTGCCAACCACAAGGTATGGGTCTTTCCAGACTTGTTTTCTCTGCCAAAAACATTTTTTTTTAACTTGGGCTATTATTATATGCACTGTTTTGTAAGCAGCCTCTTTGCTTAGCAGTGTGTATGGCAGACGTCTCTCCATGCCAATTATGTAGAAATGGACAGCATGCTTTTTTTTTTTTTTTTGTCTCATTCTGTCACCCAGTCTGGAGTGGTGTGATCACAGCTCACTGCAGCCTCAACCTCGAGGGCTCAGGTGATCCTCCCAGCTCAGGCTCCTGAGTAGCTGGGACTACAGGCTTGCACTGCCACACTTGGATAATTTTTGTATTTCTTTGTAGAGATCGGGTCTTGCCATATTGCCTAGGCTGGTCTCGAACTCTTGGGCTCAAGTGATCTGCCTGCCTTGGCCTCCCAAAGTGCTAGGGTTACAGGCTTGAGCCACTAAGCCCAGCAACAGCATGCTTTTTTTTTTTTTGAGACAGAGTCTCACTCTTGTTGACCAGGCTGGAGTGCAATGGGGTGATCTCGGCTCACTGCAACGTCCCGCTCCCGGCTTTAAGCGATTCTCCTGCCTCAGCCTCCCAAGTAGCTGGGATTACAGGCATGTGCCACCACCCCCAGCTAATTTTGTATTTTTAGTAGAGATGAGGTTTCTGTTGGTCAAGCTGGTCTCGAACTCCCGACCTCAGGTGATCTGCCTGCCTCGGCCTCCCAAAGTGCTGGCATTACAGGCATGAGCCACCGCGCCCAGCCAACAGCATGCTTTTTAATTGCTGCATAGGTTCCCGTTATAGGGCTGGATGCTGGTTCATGAAGAGACTCCCATGAAGTCCCTCATGAACTTTTAGGCAGGATCTCTCTTTCCTTTTCCTCTTGAATCTCCCCGGTGCCTCCTCCGCTTTTCCTTTCTCTCCAGCGTTTCTCCCACCTCCCATTTTTTTCTCTCCTCCTTCTGCTCTCTCCTCCTCTCTGACTTCATCCCTGAGACGCCACCCTCAGTTTCTCCCATCTTCTCCCCTCCGCACGCCCCTCTTCCGAGCCCTCCCCAGCCCTCCCCGTTCCCTCTGACTCTGCTCCCTGGGGAAGGGTGGGGGTCTGCAGTGTTTAACACCGCTTCTGCGTCAGACACGTGCCATCTCATTAGCCTGCCTGTCTCCCCAAGTGAGGCAGGCAGGAGCCACAGTCACCACACGAGGCCTAATTGAATGTAACTAATTATTCACTCCCTTAAATGGGCCTGGGAGGGACAGAATTACTCACTCTGAACTGGGGAGACAGGGAACTGGCCGCTGGCAAACAAATCCTAGGGCCTGTGGAGAGAGCTCTCCTTGGAATACTAATTAGGGCGGAGTGATGGGATAAAATCAGGGACAGAGACGCCTCTCCCTGCCCTCCCACCTCATCTGGGAAGCTGGGGGTCGGGAGGAGGAAGGGACCCTTGTGTGAATCTAATTGAAGGACCCCAGGGAAGTGTGAATACGGGGTGGGGTGGGAGGAATGAAATGCTGAGCCTGGGGCTGGAAGAAGGCAGGAGGCTAATGTTTAATATGAAGAGAGGCGGGAGGGCACGCAGTGTGGGAGGGAAGGAGCTGGCTCGGGTTGGCTGGCAGCAACCCCAGGGCTACCCAGAGCTGAGGGAATCTCACTGACTCCTGGGAGGAAGCTCCTCTCCTCTCAAGCACTACCAAGTGCCAGGCCCTGTGCTAAAGACTGACGTTCCAAATCTTCCCGAAGGCCTTCGTGGGTTGGCTGGGTCCGTATCTCAGATGAGGAAAACTGAGGCTCAGAGAGGGGAAGCAGCTCCTTCATCCACAATCAGGAAGCTAAAGCATGCAGAGCTGGGGCTTGGTCCTGCCCGGCTGCAAAGTTTCTGTTCCTAACCCTTAGGATTACCCAGGCGACATCCCAGACCAATTAGACAAAATTTCCATGGGGGTGGCATGTGATGGTCATAGTCCAGGCATCAGTATTTATTATTTGTTATTTTCTTTTTATTTTTTTAAGACGGAGTCTTGCTCTGTTGCCCAGGCTAGAGTGCAGTGGTGCGATCTTGGCTCACTGCAACCTCTGCCTCCCGGGTTCAAGTGATTTTCCTGCCTCAGCCTCCCAAGTAGCTGGGATTATAGGCACCCACCTCCGCACCCAGCTAATTTTTGTATTTTTTAGTAGAGACAGGGCTTTACCATCTTGGCCAGGCTGGCCTTGAACTCCTGACTTCGTGATCCACCCACCTCGGCTTCCTAAAGTTCTGGGATTACAAGCGAGCCACCATGCCTGGCCTATTGCTTTATTTTATTTTTATTTTTTGAGACAATCTCACTCTGTCACCCAGGCTGGAGTGCAGTGGTGCAATCTCGGTTCACTGTAACCTCCGCCTTCAGGGTTCAAACGATTCTCGTGCCTTGGCCTCCCGAGTAGCTGGGATTACAGATGCCTGCCACCATGCCCGGCTAATTGTTGTATTTCTAGTAGAGACGGAGTTTCACTATGTTGCCTGGTCTCAAACTCCTGACCTCAAGTGATCCATCTGCCTCAGCCTCCCAATGTGCTGGGATTGCGGGCATGAGCCACCACGCCCAGCCAATCATCAGTATTTTTTAAAGAGCTTCCCTAGTGATTCTGAGATTCAGCCAAAACTGAGGACCCCCCAGTCTGGACTTTATTTCCCTATTTGAGTCACTGCTTCTTTTTCACAAAAGAAAGGCATCCATCCTCTACTGAGCCAACCTGTTCCAAATGACCTGTAGGGTCTGTCTAGCCTTACCTCTGGGGGGGTGGTTTCCGGACAGCTGGGAGCATGCAAGCAGAGGTGGGAGGGACTGTGTAGAATAGGATGGGGGAGGGTTCTAATGTCCAGGGAGGTGGGGGTGGACCCAGGTTAGAAGACCTGAATGCAGCCCCAGGAGACTCTGGGATGCACCATTCTGGGCAGGTCCTGAAGGTCAAGGTGAGAGGTCAATTGTGCAGTCATGGAAAGAACAGAAATCACATGATAGACGAGAGTGGAGAGGTGTGTGTGTGCGTGCATGCGTGCGTGTGTAGTCAGGGAGTGGTAGGTGTGGGTGGGAATAGTAATCATGCTTCTTGATGTCATTCATTTGCCAGGTACTTTTCCCATATTATCTCATTTGTCTTGACAACAGTCCTTTGAGGGTGTGTGGTCATCCTTGCAGCTGAGCAAGGTGCAGCTCAGAGCGGTTGAGTAAGTGTCCCAAGGCCACATAGCAGAACCAATATTCAATTTCTGGCTCTCAGTTCCAAATCCCAGGCTCCTTTCTCCTCCTCTGATTTAGTTCTGCTATTGCACGTGTGGTGTCTTCTCTAGCAGGTGTCGGTGTGTGTGTGCATGCTGGTTAGATACGCATGATGTGCGTGTGCTTGTGTGTGTGTGTGTTTCTCCCTCCTTTCAGGAGGGTCAAGACTTCCATTCTGCCCAGCACAATGCCTCCTGCTGACCAGTGAGAGGGAGAAGGACAGGCACCACCCCTGCTTCTTGCCCCTATTCCCCATTGCCACCCACCTGGTGACTGCCTCTCCTGTGGCTGGGGCTGGGAGGGGTAGGGCAAGGGGGTTTATCCTGCTAACTAAATGACAAATAGCCTTATTTGTAACAAGGGTGGAGAGAGAATCTATTTCTAGGGTAGGGAAATTCTTTTTGAGGCTTTCAAGTTGCCCTTCTGCCATCCCCTTTCCCCCACCCCCACCCCCAGTGAAGGTGACAGGGAGAGATGGGCATGTCACACTCATCCCCCTTCTGCTCCCCCACCTCAAATACAGGGGACTTCATGGGAGCTTCAAAGAGGGGCAGCAAATTTATTCCTGATCACCTCGTTGGCTGATCCATCTTTCTGGAGCCAGAGATGAAATGAAATTATTGTGAAATAAATCCATACAGATGATTGAGGGACTGGCAGTGGGGGGACAGCAAGGGGTGTGAGACAGGAGCTGGGGGGCTCAGGGGGGAGGGCTGTTGCCATTCCCCTTGGCTAAGACCCAGAGAAGGAACTTGACTGTCATTCCTCCCTTTGACGGGGTGCGGCAGGGTTCTGCTTGTGGCCCCAACTCTCTATGGAAACCCTTGCCCAATAGGATCCTTATCTAAGGGGCTGAATGCAGAACCCTCCAGCTTGTGATGGGATCCTGTGTCACCCATGCTTCCAAGCTCCTAGGGTCAGAGAGCGAGACAGGGCGGCTGGAGGGGGTGCGAGGGGTCGCATCCAGGGTGAGGTGGGAGTGAAGACAGAGTCAGAATCAGGACCAAGGGCCTGGATAATGCTTCCTATGTTTCATTACCTGCCGTGGAGGCCCCCTGCTGTGCCAGGTGTTCACACCTAAATTTTGGGAATGAAGAGAGATTCAGGGAAGGCACCAGTGTTGGAGTGACTCAGACAGCTTGGGGGCCGCACCTGTTTACCAGGAGGTTTGGAAGTAGTTGAATATTTTAACAACCTCTATAGTGGGACTTCGTGTTCCAGCTGAGCACCGATCTTGGAGCAGGGCGAGGGTTGGGGCAGCTTGGTGCCCCCTCTCCCTCCGCTTTGCCGAGCAGTGTCTGAGGTCTCCTCCCCAAAGACCTTGCAGGATGGCTGTGTCTCAGGTTGGTGCATCAGGGGCTGGCCTCAGAGCTGAAGGGTCCACAGTGGACTTGCTAAGCCCAGATTGCTAGAGCTTTCCTGCCTTCCCTCCCACCTCAGCTGGCTCTCAGGCGACCCCCCACCACCCTGAGCACTGAGCTGGAAGTGGAGGCAGCCAGCTGGCTGGGATGTGATCATTCGGCCTCCTGAGCAAGGCCAGCCTTGGCCACAGGGAATCGATGAGGTCTCTTGAGTAGTCAAGGGTCTGCTGGGGCCACTGGGCAGGACAGGCCCTCCCTAGCCTGCCCTGTGCTTGCCCCAGGACCTCTACCCTTCCCTTCTGAGAAAGGGACACAGTGGCTTTGGGAGATGACGAGGGCCTGACAGCCAGACCCTCAGTACCTGATGCTGCAGACTGGGTGGGTGCGTGTCTGAGTACAGCCCCGGGCTCACATGAGGTGGGGTGGGGGGTGGAAGCCAGGCATAGACTGCTCTGGAAATGAGATTTGCCTTGTTATCTGTGCTTGCTCAGACTGAGGGCCTTGGGCATTAACCAGCCCATCCAAGGAGTTGAGAAGCAGGCGTGCGGGAGGAGGGGCAGGGAGCTGAAATCCAGGCCGGAGTGGATCGAGCCCCTGCTGGAATTTGTGTATGTGTGTGTGTGTCCCTTGGTGGTTTGGATTTGTGGGGCTTTGTCTGCAAAAGTGTGTGTGTTTTCCTGGTTGGTGTGGATGTCCTTTAAAAGAATGTGTGTATAGAGCCTTGTCTCCTGCTCATGGTGGCTGCTGTTTCTCTTGTGTGTGTGTGTGTGTGTGTGTGTTGCTGGAATTAACACAAATATGTCTGTTTTTTGACTGCACCTGTGCGTACACACCCACAGGCTGCTGTTGGTTTTGTTTGTACATGCCCCGTTCACGACCCAGCCCACTCAGAAGGCTGCAGGCCCAGGCACAGCCTAATGGACAGAGGCAGGCGGGCAGGGCAGGCTGGCTGGCCAGCACCCAGGGGGCGGCGGGTGGGTCTGGGCATCTTCCAGAGGCACCGGCCTGGCAGGGAACAAAGGGGCAATCAGTAGAGAGGCCACTAGAGTACCGCTGATTGAGGAAGAGGAATTAACGAGGAGTCCCATGGGGCTCCGCAGGGGGTGAGGGCGGTGGGGGGCCCTGGCATCCTGATTAGGAGGGGGAGCAGGTGCAGCTGGGCTTACCTGAGCCACAGGAGGGAGTTGGAGGGGGCAGAGGGGAAAGCCTAGGATGGGATGAAGTAGAGCAGGGCCTGGGGCTGAGGACCTGGACCAATGACTTTGAGTGAGGGGTCCTGGGCAAGGAGGTGACAGAGTGTACAGAGCAGATCTTGTCATCCTAAATGGGATCCTCGTCACTCATCATCCTAAGTGGATGACACTCTCACTTATCCAGAGCTTGCTGTGGGCCTGGCAATGGCTGAACATCTGCCACATAATCCTCACAGCACAGAAGTCAGTTCCACCGTTGATCAGGCTCACAAATGAGGAAATGGATGCCCAGAGAGGTAAAGCGACTTGCTGGAGGACACACAGCTACGAACTCAGGTCTGCTCGGCTTTAGAGTCCTCACTTTACCCTCGATGCCATCTTGGCATTCCCCAGGCCTTTGCTGCATTGCCAATGGGGAGAAGTTATAGGAAGACAGACTGTGGCACAGAAAAAGAGGGATGTACAAAGCCACCTGACCAACAAAGCAGCCTGATCCTGGAGGGCGTGAGGTGCCCGACACTGGAGGTATGCAAGGGATAGCTCACTAACAAAGGGGTTCCTTGCTGGATAGGGGGTTGGATTCCATTCTCTCTCCATCACGGTAATATGGATTGAGTCAGAGCCCCTGGGGTTGAATCCGAGCTTTACCGTTTACTCACTGTGTGATGTTGGGCAACTTGCTAGACCTCTCTGTGCTTCAGTGTTTTCATCTGAAAAATGGAGGAGGGTGAGGATGGAGGGTCAGAGAGAGCTGGTGGAAGAGGTGGAAATTGGGATGAGCAGAAAGCAAGGTGGCAAAGTAGGTGTTAGTCTCTGGGGCTTGAGGGGTTGGGTGGGGTTCGGGTGACCTCCTGAAGACATCTAGGTTCAGCTTCCTCTGCTCTAGCCCAGACCTCACATCTCTCACTGGGGCCATTGCTTCAGCCCCCATCCTGCTTTTCCTGCCCAGCCTCTCCTCCTCCAGCTCATTCTCTGTCCCCTTTAATTTGACCATGTCACTCCCCTCACCTGTAGCCTTCAATGACTCTCCTTTGCCTATGAAAGTGGTTTTCAAAGTGTGTCAGGAGAACCCCCTGGGGTTGGGGGATAACCTTAGGTGACACATGACCTGGGTCTCCTGGGGGACTTTGCCCGGTTCTCAAAATGATGCCAAGGAGGACAGTCCAGTTTGGTGCTGGTTTGTCATTCACATCCTTTGCTGAAGGAAAGTCAGGTCAGACTTAGCCACTGGCAAACATCTGAGTCTAGTTAGAACTCAATAATGCTGATTTGTTCTGAGCTTTGATTTCTCCAACTGTTTCCTTCTCAAACCCCTTCTCCTCGGGGCACCCCAGTGCCGCATTTCCTCATTTGCCATCCTGCTTCCCCGCTTGTTCCCTGCAGGTCTCCTGTTTGGCTTTTTCTGCTGCTACGGGTCCTCTCAACGCAAGTGCACTCTCAGGTTCTGCCCCACGCCCCTTCTTGTCTGGAGCTCCATCTAGTCCCAGGGCCTTAGCCACCACCAGTGACTCTCAAATGCACCTCTCGACCTAGCTCAATTTCCAGCTGCCTTCTTGATATTTCTGTTTGGATGTCCAGTAGATATTTTTAATCTACAAGTCTTAAATGGGGCCTTGTGCTACTCACGCCTCTGCCTCTCCTCTTGCCTGCCTTGCTTCGGTAGATGGTCACACATCTAGGAGTTATCCTTGACTCCTCTCCTTTGCCTTCCCCATCCAATCCATTAGCCATGCCTGTCAACTTGACCTGCAAAACATACTCTGGAATAGCCACTCCCCTTCATTTTCTCATGCCCCGGTCCGAGCGGCATCACCTCTCACCTGCAGGCTGCAGCAGCCTCTGGGCTGCTCATGCTGCTCTCAGCTTACATCCCTCCAAACCCACCACAGGGCAGCTGGAGGATCCTTTAAAAACATTCATCAGATTACATCACTCCACTGCTTAAAACTCTCAAAGGGCATCCCTTTGTGCTTACAACAAATCCAAGCCCTTTGCTCTGGTTTATAAGGTGCAATGTGACTGGGTTTTTTTTCTTGTCAGTTTCTCCCACTCCATCCATATCCCTCTCTCCCTTGCCCACTCTTCTCTCATCACATTACCCTGCCTTTGCCCTTGAACCTACTGAGCTCGGTTCTACCTTGTTCCCTCCGCCCAGAACTTCTCCCCCTTGATTTTTGCACACTCAGCACCTTCTCTTCCTTTAGCTATCTGCTGGGAGGGTCACCTCCTCTGAGAGGCCTTCCTAAGTACTCAACAATAGTCACACCAGACACCACTGCGTCCCTCTCTTCTTGCTTTTTGCTGAGCATGACAGTTTCTTTTTGCTTTCCTCCACATCATTACAAACTCCACATAAGAAGGAATGTTACCTGTCTTGTTCATTGCTGTAGTTTCAGCGCCAAGAATGGTACCTGAATCATAGAAGATGATTATTAAGTATTTGTTGATTGAATTAATAAGTTGTATTTTTACAGTTACCTTTGATGTATGACAGGCATCACTATGTTTTTCCATTTTAGATGGTGACATAGCTTTCCTTTTAAGAATAAAGTAAAAAAAATCTGATAAGAGACTTGAAGGTATAAGGAACTCTTCTAACTCAACAATAAAAAGATAAATACAATGAAAACATCAGCAAAGGATTTGAATAGACATTTCTCCAAAGAAGACATACAAATGGCCAATAAGCACATGAAAAGATGCTCAACATCATTAGTCATTAGGGAAACACAAATCAAAACCACAGTGAGACACCATTGCACTTCAAATTACAATGTGATCTCACTTTACTAGAACGGCTAATCGTGGTGAAACTGGAATGCTTGTATATTGCTCCTGGGGTTGTAAAATGGTACAGCCACTTTGGAAACAGTTCGGCAGCTCCTCAAAAAGTTACATCTGGTGTCATCACATGACCCAGCAATTCCTTTCCTCGGTATATACCCAAGAAAAATGAAAACCTACGTCCATACAAAAACCTGTACATAAATATTGATAGCTGCGTTATTTAAAAATAGTCAAAAGTAGAAACAACACAAATGTCTGTCAATGGATGAATGGCTGAGCAAAATGTGGTAGGCACATACAATGGAATATTATTTGGCTGGTGATAAGAAGAGATGGAATATGGACACACGCTGGAACATGGGTGAATCTTGAAACCAGTATGCTAATTGAGAGAAGACATTCATGAAAGGTCACCTGTTGTGTGGTTCCATTTATATGAAATGTCCAGAATGGACAAAGCCAGAGAAATAATAAAAAAAAAAAGTCAGTGGTTGCCAGAGGCAGGGGTAGGGAAGAATGGGAAGAGACTGATGAAAGGTACAGGATTTCTTTTTGGAGGGTAACGAGAAATGTTCTGAAATTCGATAGCAGTGATGGTTGCAGAACTCTGTGAATATACTAAAAACCACTGAATTACACATTTTAAGGGGGTGACTTTGGCTGGGTGTGGTGGGTCATGCCTGTGATCCCAGCACTTTGGGAGGCCGAGGAAGGAGGATCATTTGAGGCTAGGAGTTTGAGACCAGCCTGGGCAACATAACAACACCCCATCTCTACAGACAAACAAACAAACAAAAAATACAAAAATTAGCTGGGCATGCTGGTGCACACCTGTAGTTCCAGCGAGGATTACTTGAGCCCGGGAGGTCAAGGCTGCAGTAAGCCATGATTGTGCCACTGCATTCCAGCCCGGGTGACAGAGTGAGACCCTGTCTCAATAAAAAAGGGTGAATTTTATACTCTGTGAATTATATCTCAGTAAAGCTGCTGTTATAAAAATGAAGCAAAAATGATAATTTAAAGAAAAAGGCCAACAGCAGTACAGGGACACATGGCTCTTTGGCAAAGTCATAGAAGACGCGTGTGAATGATCGTAGTTGGTTTATAGGCTTATAAGGATAAATTGCAGATATCCTAGTTTAACGTTCAAGACCTGTGCTTAGCTCTAGCTTGTTCCCTGCCCTTCTTAAAATGACTATGTTGGCCTTATCCCTATTTCTGGAACACTTAGGAATCTTTCAAGCTGCTTTATCTTTGCAGATTTTGGGCCCTGCCTGGGATGTCCCTTCTCCTGTTCTTCAGCTGGTTGAACCCAACCCGGTCAATATAGGTGGGTTTGATAGGGGATGGAGCCTGTGCCAGGTACTGAGCCTGGCACTGGTGAGACAGTGCAGAGAACTAAGACAGACATGATCTGGGCCCTTGGCTGGCTCCAAGACAGGGTGGGCAGACAGATGAGGAGCCTGCCACACCCATGCTGGGCTGCAGGAATGGAGTAGAAGAACCTAACACAGCCTGAGAGATCAGAGGGGGCTCCCCAGAAAGAGACGCTTCAGCTGAGTAGTTGGTCAGACAAAGAAGAGGAGAGGAGTGCCCAGATGGAGGGAACGGTCTGGGCAAAAGCCTCAAGATAGCGCGCACGGCAGGTTGGAGGAATCCTCAGAAGGTGGGTGTGGCTGGAACACAGCCCAGAAGGTGGGGAGTGCTGAGAAACAGTCCTAGAGAGAAAGCCGGAGCCAGGGGATTGGGGCCGTCATAGGCCAACCTGAGGAATCCGGATATTTGCAGAGCTCAATTAGATGCCATACGACGCTAGCCAGTTATGGTGGTGCACGCCTGTAGTCCCAGCTACTCGGGAGGCTGAGGCAGGAGAATTGCTTGAACTTCAGAGACGGAGGTTGCAGTGAGCCGAGATCATATCACTGCACTCCCGCCTGGGCGACACAGTGAGACTCCATCTCAAAAAAAAAAGGAAAGATTCCATACGACTCCACAGGATGGCTATTTTTTGTTCACGTTACAGATCATCCCTGCCATTACACATCCATCTGCTGATTGTCTTTCCCCTTACTAGAAAGGACAGCGAAATTTGTGCTGTTCACTGCTGTGTCCCCAACAGCCAGAAGAGTGCCTGGCTCACATACTCAATACAGACGTATTGAATGCACGACTTTACTCGCCTGTGTCCTCTGCTTACTGAGTTACTGAAAGCCAGGGACCTGTTGGAATCATCATTGAGTCCCCAGGGCCTAGCACACAGCTTGGCCTGCACATGCTACGTAATAAATATTTAAAGAAAACATGAAGGAATAAACGTCTCCCCCAATGTGTCACACATTCCTGAAGGGCAGGGGCTCTTCGATTTATGTCTCTAGTGCCCAACACATCGCCTGGCAGAAAGCAGACACTCAATAAAGGTTCGTTGAAATAAACAAGACTCTCTTCTTGCGTGCGGGCCCTTGTCATACCTGTCATGGGAGCTCAAATAGAGACAACCAGACCCGTGCTGCTGGGTCTTAGGCAGGTAGGAAGAGACACCTTGCTGGCAAAGGGTCTTAGGATCCCGGGGTCAAAAGCTGTGCAGACAGGATCAGCCTGCATGTGTAGAGTGGCCCGAGAGACCAAAGAGGGCTTCCTGGGGGTCAGGAATCCCGCCTTTGTTTATGTCCCTTAGCACTGCCTTTCTCTGGAAACTGGCAGGCAGCCCTACCAATGAGGTGTGGGCACAGCTGGGGGTGGAATGGGATGGGACAGATGGTGGGAGACAAGGAAAACCCCATGTTTTCCTCCATCTGTTACATTTAATTGACTTCCCGCAGAAAGAAAAAAAAAATAAACCAGTTGCAAGGATGAAATTGCTAATTAAAAGGCCCTCTGATTAGATAGACAAATATTTACCAATTATGCCTGACCCTGCCTGTCCATTTTATGTCTGCGAACTCCCCCATCAGCACCATGGCCACATCACACCCAGCTGGTGGCTCCTCCACCAATCACTCTCTTGGGGCTCAGACTGGCTGCGGGTGAAACAGGGTAGAAGAAAGGCGAGTACTGGCAAACAGTCGTTCAACAAACACAATGCCTTTTGGTGCTCAGGCTCAGCGCTGGCCCCTGGAAGCCATGGCAGAATTTCCATGGACAGTTTTTCAACTTGCGTGCTGCACAGAGGTGGGCCTGCAGGAGGTGGGGGCTCCCCTTGTCAACCTGGGACCCCTGGCACCCGACGAGGGGGCTTTTTATTTTCTTTGTACAATGGGTCATTAGCTTGCCAAGCCAAATCCACGGGATTGTGCCTGCCTAGAAGGGGTACCTTTTTCTAATTCACGCAGAATGGGCTAGTGGCAACTCTACAGAGATGAAGATCGTTCAGTTCCTGATCCTCAAGGGCTCTAGGGATAGTAGGGGAGAAAAATATGACTCTGATGTGTAAACATTCATGTTTGATTTTCTTTTCTTTTTTTTTTTTTGAGACAGGGTCTCACTTTGTCACCCACGCTGAGTGCAGTGGCACAATCATGACTCGTTGCAGCCTTGACACCCCCTTTCCCCACCAGCCTCCCAAGGAGCTGAGATTACAGGCATGCATCACCACGCCTGGTTAATTTTTGACTTTTTGTAGAGACAGGGTCTCTCTATGTTACCCAGGATGGTCTCGAACTCCTGGATGCCAGCGATCCTCCTGCCTCAGCCTCCCAAAGTCCTGGGATTACAGGTGTGAGCTACCATGCCTGGCTTAAACATTCATTTAATAAACATTTCTTGTTTACTGGCCACTAATGTTTGCCAAGCACTGTGCTAGATTCTGGGAGAGAGAGAGAGAGATGAGAAATACATGTTTCCTGCCCTCCAGAAGCCCAGGCTACTTGGGAGAGACAGAGATACTTACCTGGGTCTGCCCTTCCTTTTTTCCCTTCCTTTTTTTCGTTCCAAATAATCTTCACCTGGGAGGTATGAGTAACAGCTCTGGACTCTTACCATTCAAATCCTGGCTCTACTGTGTCTTGGCTGTGTGACTTTGGGCAAGTTATCTCACCTCTCTGTGCCTCAGGTTTCCTCTCTGTAAATTGGAGATAATAATGGTAATAGCATCCCAGGGTTATTATAATGATTAAATAAATTAATACATGGAATTCATGCCTGACATGGAATGCTCAGTAAAGGTTAGCTATTGTGTGACTGTTTTTTTTTTTTTTTTTTGGAGTGCCTATTGTGTTGCAGACCCTGAGTCCTGGGTATACAGAACTGTTACCAGTTCATGTCCTCTCTCTTCAGACCTCACTGTGGAACACGCAGAGAAACCCACCAACACACATACAGGCTCACACATACTCAGGCCATGCTGAGAGATAGCTGTGGTGACAGGGTGTGATTCTAGAATGAATGAGTCTTAGCTTGGAAGTCAGAACATTTGGGTTTGTCTTAAGTCCAGGATGGGGAAATGGAATGATTGCCTGGTAAGGTAATGATCTCTGCATCACTGGAGGTATGTAAACCAAATTGTGAAGTTGCCAGAGAGAGGCTTCCTGGCTGTGGGAGAAAAGCAGGTCAACTCTGGTATGATAGTCCCCTCGTGGGACAATGAGACAAGCTTCCCTGAACCAGCTGGGGAGGCCTAGAGAAGCTTGGCACTGGGCAATGTCCTGAGAGTCCATTCCTGGAGCCAAGGGACAGCAAGGCTTCTTACCATGTATATCCATTTTCTGGACAAGGCACTGAATGGCAGGACCATGGCAGAGGCAGGAAAGGGCAACTTCCAGCCTCTTTCAGAAGGCCTGATTGGGGTGGCGGTCAGTTGGGATTGCTCAGCCCTGAAGCAGTGACTGAGAACCCATTCTGCCTGTGTGACCACTGTCCATGTCCACTCCCTCTCTGAGCTTCAGTTTCTCCATCTGTAAAATGGGAAGAGAATGGACCAGATAGTATTTTTTCCCATTCTCAAATTACAGACATTTTTTTTTTTTTAAAGAGACAGGGTCTTGCTGTGTTGCCCAGGCTGGAGTACAGTGGTGTGATCATAGTTCACTGCAGCCTTGACCTCCTGGACTCAGGTGATCCTCCTGCCTTAGCCTCCCTAGTAACTGGGACTATAGGCACAGGCCACCATGCCAGGCTAATTTTTTATTTTTATTTTGGTAGTAACAGAGTTTCCCTATGTTGCCCAGGCTGGTCTCAAACTCCTAGCCGCAAGCGATCCTCTTGCCTTGGCCTCCCAAAGCGTTGGGATTACACGTGTGAGCTGCCGTGCCCAGTCCACAAACATGTATCGAGTGCTCACTACATGCCAAGCACTGGGCTAAGCCCGTTGCATGTAGCATCTCATTTAAATTTCACAATAACCCAGGAGGCAGGCATCTGCCTGCTTTACAGATGAGGAAACCGAGGCCCTCAGCAGTAAATATTCCAAGTTCACTTAGCATGGGAATGATAGAGCCAGGTTTCTAACCCAGGTCTGGTTGACATTGAAGCCTGGGGTGCTGGTAACCCTGCCCTGCTGCCTGTCAGTCCTGCCAGGTTCTCCAGGACGGCCCCCACCCCGAGCCACATCCCCGGGAACACTCCGCCACTCCCTGTTCCCCTCCTGGGCTCATACCGTGAAAGCCCCATGCAGAGCCTGCTACTCTAGAGGGATATATATTATCTAAATTTGATAAGACAACTTAATTTCACTCCATGTCTGTTACCGGCGATAAAACCAGGAGACTTTTATGACCCAGCGTCCTCAGCAAGATTGTCAGGAACTTATTATACAAGGTCTAACTGGATTTCTCTCTGCAGATGGCTGGGAGCCATGGGCTGGAACGCAATTCGGCAACACATTTGGGGAAATAAATGCAAAATGCTTGTTCCAGAGACTTAGATAAGGCAGCAGGCCTCCAAGCTCCCCAAGAATCGGATCTGCTTTTCCTGGGCCCTGAAGGGCGATTTGGGGAGGATTTGCCCTGTCGGAGGAGGAGGGAATGGCAGGCTCTTTCTCCCCTCATCCCTTGACTGTTCTTGCCCCAGAGAAGGCAAGTGGGGGCACCTGAGACTTGGGTTCAGCAACTGTAATTCCCAGAGAGATAGCAATTCAGAGTAGACGAGGGGGTGGGAGGGCAGGATGCTGGGGAGTGGCGAGACCAAGGTTAGGAGGGTTGTGTGCATTATAAGAGGGGTGAAGGATGAACAAAAGGGTACGGAACTGGGGGTCTTCACTAGCTGCTCAGAATCTTCCCTAGAGTCACTCCTTACTGCCCTGAGAGGCCCGTGTCCTTCCCAAACACACCTCTAGGGCTGGTGTGGCCCCCGTAAGCTGGGCTCCCACACAGACCCCATTCCTCTGATGTGAGTTCACATCCAGATTCAGATGACCCCCGTACACAGGCTCACAGATAATCCAAGATTTTGAGGTTCACTGCGCGGGTACTCCGAATTCATAGCTTACCTCAAATTCTGATCTCCCCCAGGCGTGAGCTCACAGGCTGGCGGTTCAGCTCGGCTTCGACAGCATCAAACGTACTAGATTAGTGCAAACACGGTTGAAGTTTTTGCCGTTGAAAGGAATGGTAAAAACCACACTCACTTTTGCACCGACTGAATAGAGCTGCCGAATCTCCAGGCTGGAGCTTTGCAAGAGTCAGTCTCAAAGTCAGGGTTCGCTCTGCAGTACAGACATCCCCCAAACCTCTGCTCACAGATAGATCTGGCACAACCCCAGATTCAGTTAGCCCCTCTACGCTAGACTCCAGCCCACCAGCTACTGGCAGCATCTGAGGGTTACCTCCTCAATAAGCTCATACTGAGACTTGAAGGTCTGGCTCCTCCAGTCCCAGGCTCCAGTCCACGTGCAGGGAAGCTGCTGCAATGCCACTGATCTGGGAAATTTGAGGTCTGCCCTCGAGCACCTGTCCTGTGACTGTAAGCTCTTTCCACTGGGCCAGGAAGGCAGTGGAGACATTTTCATCCATCCCCTGTTCCCTGATGCTTCAGTGGACTCCAGTACCAGGAGCTTCTTTTTTTTTTCTCTCTTTTTTCTTTTTTTTTTTGAGACGGGGTCTCGCTCTGTCGATAGGCTGGAGTGCAGTGGTGTAACCTTGGCTCACTGCAACCTCTGCCTCCAGGGTTCAAGCGATTCTCCTTCCTCAGCCTCCTGAGTACCTGGGATTACAGGCATGCGCCACCATACCCAGCTAATTTTTGTATTTTTAGTAGAGACGGAGTTTCACCACGTTGGCCAGGATGATCTCGATCTCTTGACCTGGTGATCCACCTGCCTTGGCCTCCCAAAGTGCTGGGATTACAGGCGTGAGCCACTGTGCCTAGCCTTTTTTTTTTTTTTTTTTTTTTTGAGACAGAGTCTCGTTCTGTCACCCTGGCTAGAGTGCAGCTAGAGTGGCTCACTGCAACCTCCACCTCTTGGGTTCAAGTGATTGTCCTGCCTCAGCCTCCTGAGTAGCTGGGATCACAGGTGTTTGCCACCATGGCCAGCTAAGTTTTGTATTTTTAGTAGAAATGGGTTTTCACCATGTTGGCCAGGCTGATCTTGAACTCCTGACCTCAGGTGATCCACCGGCCTCAGCCTCCCAAAGTGCTGGGATTACAGGCGTGAGACAACACACCCAACATGAGAGCTTTGTCTCATTCTTTCAGCCCCTCTTTTACCTCTTCCCGTGTAGAATCCCATCCCAGCTGGGTCCTTTGCCTCCTGTTTTTGGACGGAAGGGGTAACATTTACCAAGCATCCTCTGTGTACCAGGGCCCGGCAAGCTTCTGCTTTCATTGAACTCTTATCACAATCTTTCAGGCTAGATTTTTATAATACCCATTTTGCAGAAGAGGAAATGGAGGCACAAGGAGGTTAAGTCACTTGTCTAAGAGCACACAGCCCGGGAGAGTGGGAGCTTTGTCTCTGCCAATGATCCTGCCAAAGGTCTTGGAGCAGACGTGGGAATGCCCTTGGGATTTGAAGCTTGGGGGACTGCTGCTTCTGTGGCAGGCTGGGAGGGTAGGCTGTTGCTGAATCTAAGCTTGTATTGTTTCCACATTGGCAAAACGAATTAGTTCCAGTAGACAGGAAGATGGGGTGGGAGCATGGGAGTGGAGGACATTGTGGTGAGATCAAGGGCACTGGCTGCCAGGGCCAGTCACTTGGGTGAAAGGGCAGGAACTGGCCTTTGCCAGAAGACAGTGATGAATGGGCTGGGTCCCAGGCTTAGGGTGCCTAAGGGCAAACCAAGACTCAGCTCCTGCACTGGGGGGTGGCTGGTGGTGTTGGAAACCACTGCCATCCTAGAGGAGCCAGGAGGGGGGCCTACCCCATCTTGGGTAAAGGCCAGGAAGTCTGTGGGGCCTCAAATACTAATGGCTTCTGGCGGGTCCTGCAGGATGCAGCAGGCAGGCTGGAATCTATTTGTCTCTTAACTCTGCAGGTTCCTGAAGCAGGGTGATGGAGACCGGGGAGTGAGGACGAGGCTTGGACCAGGGTCTTCGGCTGAACGAGGTCCTGGCTGCAGTGGGAAACACATTCATGCTGGAACTGGGCTCTGCTACCTCCTAGCTGTGTGACCTCAGACAAATCACTTCATCTCTCTGGGCCTCAGGTATGTGTAAACAGCTGCAGTGATGCGGACCTGAAGGGTGGTGAGGAAGGTGCACAGTGAGTGCTGACTCAGGAAATGGTGCTTTCTATTATAAAGTGCTTATCATCCTGCACCCTAACAGGCAGGTCCTGAAAATCATCCAAGGGGGGTGGAGCCTGAAAATCCCCCAAATCCCCTGGCTGAGAGTGATTTTATTTTATTTTTTAAAGAGAAACAAGGAATATAATCCTCAAAGGATTTTCCCTTTTGGCTCTAAAAAAATCTAATATCTTCATTTCCATCCCCCTCTTTAAGCTAATTTGTCGAAAATTAAAATGGGGAACTCACCAAGGCTGGCATTTTAATTGGATCTTGTCTGGCGTCCTCCATTCAATCCTCCCTGCTCTGTTTAGCCTGGTTCCCAGCTTTGGCGGGACCTTGGTGGGACCCTGGTGGGGCCTGGGACTGGCAGGGCCACCCAGGGCCCAAGTGACTTTTCAACAAGAAAAACGAGCTTCAGCCTGGCCCCCCACCTGTCCCCGGAGTCATGGGGTCAGAGGGTCCCAGGGCACAATTTCTGATCTGTGCAAGGCCCCCTGCTGGCTGCACCTGTTTCCTTGCCTGGAGATGGGATTCACCTGAATGACTTCACCCAGAACCCAGCAATCCTGGCACACCCAGCCAATCAATTCCCAGTGTTTCATCCTCACCCACCTCCAAGATCTGGGGGGGCTCCCAAAACTGGGGAAGCAGAGCTGCCTCAAGCTGCTCCTAGGCCACCATGGGAGAGCTTCTCCTGCCTCCATCCATGGGTCATCCAGCCACTGGTTAGAAAGCCATTTAGCGGCTTCCCCCAGTTGCAGGGATTTGGTTAATCATAATGATGCTTTTTTTTTTTTTTTTGAGAGTCTCACTCTGTCACCCAGGCTGGAGTGCAATTGCATGATCTCATCTCACTGCAACCTCCGCCTCCTGAGTTCAAGTGATTCTCGTGCCTCAGCCTCCCGAGTAGCTGGGATTACAGGCACCCGCTACCACACCTGGCTAATTTTTGTATTTTTAGTAGAGATGGGGTTTCACCATGTTGGCCAGGCTGGTCTTGAGCTCCTGACCTCAAGTGATCCGCCTGCCTCAGCCTCCCAAAGTGCTGGGATTATAGGCATGAGCCACCGCGCCTGGTCAAACAATGCTTCTTGAGTGCTTAAGTGCTGTCAGACAAGCTACCTGCAGAGTCTTATTTTGTGCTCATAACAACCCGGAGGGGAAGGAAGTATTGTTATTATTATATAATTGAGACAGGGTCTCATTGCCAACCAGGCTGGAGTGCAGTGGTGCGACTGTAGCTCACTGCAGCCTCGAACTCCTGGGCTCAAACAATCCTCCTGCTTCAGAATCCTGAGCAGCTAGGACTACAGGCCCATGCCACCAAGCCTGCCTAATTTTTATTTTTAGAGGCAGGGGTCTCGCTATGTTGCCCAGGCTGGTCTCAAACTCTCAGCCTCCTGCCTAGGCCTCCCAAAGCCCTAGGATTACAGGTGTGAGTCATAGTGCCCCGTCTGGAAGGAACTGTTATTATCTTCCCATTTTCTGGATGAAGAAACTGAGGCTCAGAGAGGATAAGTAACCCCCAAGGCCACACAGCCAGACTTAATGGCAGAGCCAGGATTAGAATTCAGATCATCTCCCCCCAGAAGCCTCCTCAACTCAGCCTCGGTTTCCTGATTTTGGATTAAAGTGCTTTTGCCCTGGCCCTGGGTTCCTGGTGCTCCCTGGGCCCTCGCCCCACTGCCCTCCGCAGCCTGCCTTGTCCAGAACCAGCAGCTGAGCCAGGGTCTGAGCAGAAGAGAGGGGCTCTCCGTGCCCCATCGCCCTGTCCCCCACCCCGAGGCCCAGCCCAGAGGTGGGCTGTCTCTTCCGCCCCGCAGGGGGCCTCAATCAATGCTAATCAGACACTGCTAATTATCCAGCCCCATGGAGAGGTGAGCGCATCGGCACCGGCACCGCAAGGGAGTGCGGAGGCGGCTCAGGACCCGGGTTCCAACTCAGGCTCACGCAGCGGGACGCTGGCATAACGCTCTACCGCTCTACCGTTTCTAGGCCTTGGTTTCCCTGACTACACATAGGGGTGGGAGAAGGCAGTAAGTAGGGCTCTAACTCTGAAATGCAAGGGAAAGAGCCTCACCACCTACCCCAAAGAAAGCTAAGGTGGTTGCACAGCTATTGATTGGAGGCTGAGCTCAGCCTGGCTGCCTGCTTTAAAACCCGGCTGCTGAGGTAAGGAGGTGGTCAACTCTTACTTTTCTCATCCATTAAAGTACTGATATCCACTTAAAATGGTTATGAGGATTCAATATGGTATTTGGAATAGTTCCTAGCATATAGTAAGTGCTCAATAAATGAAGCTTATGGCTAGGGAGCATTTTGCTTACATTATCTCATTTAATTCTCAGAACAGCTTGGGGAGGGAGGCATTATGACAGTTGGGGAAAGTGAGGGTGAGAGAGGAGAAACCTCTTGTTTTGTGAACCAAGCATCCATTCATCCCTGCATCCACGCTGAGCATTTGCTGAGCGCTTACCATGCTCCAAGCTCGTTGCTGAAACAGACAGACTACCTCCCGCTGCCTTGGGGCTCATGTTCCAGCAATTTGAATTTCCATCCTTCTGGCTCCTCTTGGGAGGGACACCTCCCCACTCCCTTGAAGTAGCTGGGGAGGATATAAGGGGAGGCCCAACCAATGGAAATCCTTGGGGTTTGGGTGCCTAATGATCCCCCTTCCCATCAACATCTTACGTAAATTTCTTTCATAATTACATTGAAAGCTATCAAACTATCTAATTTAATTTCTTTGCAAAAATAAATAGCTAAAGTGGCCCTAGGTACTGGCAAAAATACTTCAGGCAGAACAGTCCGAGATTGCTGTTGTGCAGGCCTGACTGGCCACAATACACACTTAATAAGTACATATTTATTGGGCCTGTGCCCCCCTTTGGAAGAGGCAGGGATTCTGCTGACTTAGCCAGAAGGAGAGGAAAGCGATTGGGGCCATGGTGGTAATGTGAGGAGGAGGGGAGGGAGCAGAGGGAAAATATGCTGGGTAATTAATTATCTGTCTTTGTACATCTATAACTTTTTATTAAACAAATATGCAAATGCTGCCTAACTGGTTGCCTTTGCCTGGGTCTACCTCCAGTATGAGCGTTAATGTGCGATTGGGCCTGTGGGGAGGAGGCCTGTCTGCAAAGTGGGCCAGGGCTGGGTCAGTGTCTCCTCTCTCCCTCACTTGCTATGGCTCCCCTGGTCCACTGGGCCCAGCCTCATTACTCCAATGTGCTTACCCAAGGCCAGTGGGCTGTGCCTTCTTAATATCCCTCCTCAGCAGTCCCATCTCTCTTCCTGGCTGCTATGGCTCGGCATCAGATGACATCCTTTTTTTCTGGCTTCTTTCTTCTTCTCCAACCTCATTTCCTGCCCTTCTCCCTCTTGCCTGGCATGCCTGGGCTGAACTGGCCTCCCTCAGGCCGGCTGCACTGCAGGCCCTTTGCACTCGCTTTATCTCTGGACTGCTGTGTTCCCAGGGTCAGCTCTTTCTTTTCATTCAAGTTTAAGGTCAGCGTTGCCTTCCCCAACCACCCAGTGGAAAGGGCCCCTTTTGGGTTTTTGCTACCTTGTTTTGCTATTTTTTTTAGCACCTATTACTCTGATAATTTTCTTTTTTACGTATTAGTTTTCAAATTTCTTTTTCTGTCCTACTAGAATGTAACTTCCGAGAGAACAGCCTTGTGTTATTTATTGCTGTATCTCCAGTGACTAAAACAGCATGCATAGTTGGTCCTTGTGAAATGTGCATTACCTGAATGGGCGAATAAAGGGAGGAAGGGCTCCTCCTTCACTCCCATTGTTGTCCCCCAGTCACTCTCTTCTATTTATGCCATTCAGGATAATTTTTTTTTTTTTTTTAGATGTAGTCTCACTCTGTCACCCAGGCTGGAGTGCAGTGGCATGATCTCGGCTCACTGCAACCTCTGCCCCCCAGGTTCAAGTGATTCTCATCTCTCTCAGCCTCCCAAGTAGCTGGGATTACAGGTGCCTGCCACCGTGCCCAGCTAATTTTGTATTTTTAGTAGAGATGGGGTTTCACCATGTTGGCCAGGCTGGTCTTGAACTTCTGACCTCGTGATCCACCCTCATCGGCATTCCACAGTGCTGGGATTACAGGTGTTAGCCACTGCACTCGGCCCAGGATAATCTTAAAAACACAAATCCTACTGTGGACAACCTTCCATGACTCCATAGTTCTTTGGAATAATATCCAAGTTCCTTTTCCTGCCCCTTTATGATCTGGCCTCTGTTTACCTCTCCAGCTCTTTCTCTATCCATCTCAGTTCCCTTCAACCTACACACATTGACCTTCACACAAAACACCCGGCTTCCAGCCCTGCACAGACTGTTCCAGTTGCCAAATTTTCTCCTATACCCTTCATTACTTGGTCAACTCCACCTTGTCTTTTGTGTCTCAATCAGCCATCACCTCTTCCAGGAAGCCCTCCTGTGTAACCTCCTTTGCCTTTCTCTGTTGTGACACTTTCCACTTTGCCCTCTTGCCTTTCTGCTTCCCTTTGTAGATGGAAAGCATCATGAGGGCAGGAATGGTATCTGGTATCTGGTTTCTCAACATTTAGGCAACAATTGTGGAATTGGGTTATGAACCAGATTCTGAGTCAAGAAGACGGGTTCTGGAGCCAGCCTGCCTGGATTCGTATTCCAACTCTGCTGTTTACTGGCCATAGTAGCTGCCCTCTAAGATGGTCCCCAGTGGGGTTGTGGCATCCGGTATTCTTGCCTTTGTGCAGACCCCCTCCCCTAGACTTTGAGCTGGACCTAGTGACCTGCCCCTAATAATACAACATAGTAAAAGTAATGGGATGTCACTTCTGAGATTAGGTTATAAAAAGACTGTGGCTTCCATTGTGCAGACCCTCTCTTGCCCACTGTCTTGAAGGCAGCCAGTTGCTATGCTGTGAACTGCCCATGGAGAGGCCCACATGGCAAGGAACTGATATCTCCAGCTCTACAGGCACCGGCTAAACTGCACGTGCTCCCTGGCCTACAGAAACTGTGAGATAACAAATGTTTTATTGTTTTAAGATGCTAAGTTTCAGGCTAATTTGTTCCACAGCTGTGGATAATTAAATACTGACTGTGTGATCATGGGGAAGTTACTAGACCTTCTGTTTGTCAGTTTCTGTGTCTATAAAATGGGGATAGGCCAGGTGTGGTGGCTCATGCCTGTAATCTCAGCACTTTGGGAGGCTAAGGCAGGCCAATCACTTGTGGTCAGGAGTTCGAGACCAGCCTCGCCAACATAGTGAAACCCTGTCTCTACTAAAAGTACAAAAAATTAGCCGGGTGTGGCAGCACATGCCTGTAGTCCCAGTGACTCAGGAGGCTGAGGCAGGAGAATCGCTTGAACCTGGCAGGTGGAGGTTGCAGTGAGCCGAGATTGTGCCACTGCACTCCAGCTTGGGCAACGGAGTGAGACTCTGTCTCAAAAATAAAATAAAATTGGGGATAATGATTGTACCCACCTTGTGGGGTTGTTTTGAGGGTTGAATCAGTGTGTAAAGCACTTAGAACAGTACCTGGTATACAGTAAGTGCTGTGTAGGCATAGGTCTTCTAACGTTCTCAGTACCTAGGAGGTGCTTAATAAGTGTTGAGCAGAAGTAAACATGATCAGATAGTAGTTACTGTTTACTACCCCCTCGACCCCGCTTCTCAAGACAGCATTCAAGGCCCGTTATGACCCACTGACTTCTACCAGTTTCATGGCTGTGGTGCTGGACACTGTTCAACCCGCCATATCTCATTTCATTCTTATCTTAGAGCTTCCCTATGAGGTAGGAACTGTTTCACAAATGCAGAGACCTGGGTTGAGAGGGGTTAAGTAACTTGCTCAAGGTCACACAGTGAGAACAAGGTTAAGCTAAGATTTGAATCCAGGAATGTCTGGCTTCTGATTCATCTTATTTGCATGTCCTCAGCGCCTTCCAAGGGCCTGGCATAAGTAGGAAGTGGGTACATGGCCACTGAATGACTGACTGCCTGCCCTGAGTGGATATTAGTGCCCCTACCTCCCGCATTTGTCAGGGGAAAACAACTAAAAAAGCTCACCCCTGCCGAGAGATTTTGGAGAGGAATGCTTAACCCAGAGGACTGACCCGCCAAAGGGAGCCTGGGGCATGTGCCCAGCGGTCCTGCTCAGTGGCCTGCTTTAAAATGCAGGGGGAGGAAGAGGCAGTGGGAGCCAGCAGGGAGAGCTGCCCATTAGCCCTAATTAGCAGCCCGTCTGGAAAAGAGCTTGGGCAGAAATTAAGATGCTGTCAGTGGGTCCCAGCTGGGTCGTAGCGGAGTGGCAGCTGCAACATTTCCAGAGCTTGAGCTTGAAACACCCAGCTGGGAAGCCTTCTCTGCCTGTTTCCACCTGGACCCAGCAGCCCCTGGGAGGCAGCCAGACCCTCTTTCAGCCAATGATCACCAAGACACCCCCACCCCCTACCATGCATGTAGAGCACTCACAGAGCCCCCACTCCTTGGCTGTCTCCATGGGGCCTCCCACGCTCTTGCAAGATGGTGCCTCTATACCTGCTTTGCGGAAGAAGAAACAGAGGTCACGAGAGCTTTAATGGTGTGCCCAAGACGCACAATTAGGAAATGGCAGAGTTGCAGAGGGGAGGGGGTGGCTTGAGCCAGTGCCCTAAGCCCAAGGCTGCGGGGTGGGAAGAGGAGGCCCCAGAAGGATCCTGACAAGGGCTGGGATAGGGGGTTAGCAGGAGGACAGGGGACAGTGTCCAGGCCTCAAGTCACCATCATTGGCTCCATCCCCTTACCCCAACCAGGGGAGGAAATAGCGCCACCAGTGCCACCTCTTCTGGGGGAAGAAACAAGTTACGCAGTAGAGGTGGGCTGGGAGGAGGGCGAAATAGAAGTGAAAGAACAGGAAAACCAAATGTCGGGAAGGACCCAGCCTGCCTCCCAAATCTTCACTTCCTGTCTTAAAGTGCTAAGAATAAACTAGGATTTAAAAATCAAACTAAAAAAAAATCACAAAACCCTAAAGCTGCCTTCCAAGAACTCAGTGGCAGTGATTCGGGCAGCAGATGTGCTGTGGGAAAGGCCTGCTGGACGGCAGGCAGGGCTGTGCAGTGGGAGGTGGGCCAAGGGGGCCGGGTCCAAGGGGGCCCGCTTTGGGCTGTCAGTGTTGTTATTCATAATAATAACAGGCCAGGGGTCGAGGGCTTATGACACACCATATACTTGCTGGGTGCTTTGTCGAGATTAACTCTTTAATCCATGCAATGAACTTCCTAGGGGTGGGTCCGTATCAGTCCTTGTTTTGCAGTTGAAGAAACAGGGGCAGGGGGTGAGAGGGCTGTGCAGGTGGAGGAGAGATTTCCAATACAAATCTGTCCATCTCTGGAAGGTTGTGTGTGTTTCAGCTACACCAGACTGAGGTGAGGGGGA
Organism: Cacajao melanocephalus; assembly: GCA_963573385.1. Taxonomy (NCBI): domain Eukaryota; kingdom Metazoa; phylum Chordata; class Mammalia; order Primates; family Pitheciidae; genus Cacajao; species Cacajao melanocephalus. Next base: position 137,792 of record CAUYLG010051311.1, on the reverse strand, counting down.
TGCTGCCAGTAATGAGGGAGTCTATAATTTTCACCTCAAAGAATGACTTAGATCTTTTACTTTGAATGAGTTTTGAAAGCACAGGAGAGAGACAATAGGCAAGTAATGGCTGCCTGGGAGGCAGTGAGGAAGAATCACGTCCTGGAGGGGAGGCTGGGGTCTCACAGGAGACCAATGCCTGACTCATCACAGATCTGGATCTGGTGGAAATTTCCCCCAACCGTGGGCCGTCTTTCATCCTCCTAGACCTTGACCAGGGACATTGGCAAAGCCCCACCCATGGGCTGGACCTTGCCTATTTTGCCAATAAAGTTTTATTGGAACACAGCACATCCACTTTTACATCTTGTCTGTGGCTGCTTTCATGCTGTGGTGACACAGATGTGTAGTTACCAGAGACTGTGTGGCTCTCAAAGCTGGAAAATACTTACTCTCTGGCCCTTTGCAGAAAAAGTTTGCTGATCCAGATCCTAGATAACATAATCATCTCTTTCAGAATTCTAGAATATCAGAGCCAAAGCATTCACACAGAATATATTGTCCAGCTGAGGCACAGGGATGGGGAGGAACTTGCCCAAGGACATACAGCAAATAGTGAAAGAACCAAGCAGAGTCCTCGGCTTTTGCATTGGACGGATGCAGTGGCGAGGTGGCTACCTCTAGGAAGCCCTGAGAGCATCAGTGCTAGTGCCGACAAGTGTATGGTTTGCACGTCCCTGACAATCCCTACACGGCATTAAATAACACTGAACTGTCACCTAGTGAGAAATGTGGTTCCTCCTCAGTCCTCTTTCAGTCTTTTGATGGTGACAAAGGGAAAGTTGGGTTTGGGGATTGAGTGTCGTTATCACTTCTCTAAAACTCAGTAATCTTCCTTTGTAATAAAGAGAGCGCAAGACCCAGGCTGAAGCCTTCTGCAGGCAATGTTATCAGACTCAGCATCACTGGCCTCATTTAGTGTGCTTATTCTCACATCACCGTCTATGTCCTGTGTTACTGTTTTTCCACTTAATGTACTGATGATAGTTTTGCTTTCAAAATAAAATTAAGCTTAAAAAGGAGGTTGTTGGGGGAAGAAAAACATTAAGTAAATAATAGTTTGGGTGGTACTTGGATAAAGCGGAAATCATGAATATGGTATTTGAATGGCTGAGACAGAAAACACCGATTGATTCCATAATGTTTCTAGAACTGCAGTTCCAAGGTTTTGTGATTTAAGAGCAGAACGTGGTCTCAGAGCAAGGGTAGGGCTGCCATCATGGTGGTGCAGGCTGGCCACTGCACAAGGCTTCCAGGCCCTCGCCTGGATGACGAGTGACTTCTAATCTACAAGAAGATGTGCTATGGGACAGCAGGCTCCCCAGCCAGGCGCCCTCATCTCTGCCTTCACCCAAGGTACAGATCCCATGGGACGGGGACATCTGGGAGGCAGCCCGGTGATTGGCAGAGGTCAGAGAATAGAGGTTGCTGACATGGGGTGCTCCCTGTTGTCATCAGGTCACCCCGCCTGCAGTGAGGCTGCTCCTGTCCCAAGCTGCTGCATGACAATGCTGACCTTGGTGGCATGGGCTGACCTGAGTTCAGAGGCCGTGAACAACCTTCCATAGGAGCCAGGCCTTGGGGTGAGATCAACCTGGGTTCGAGGGCTGCCTCTGCCATATGCTCATTGTGTGACTTTAGGCAACTGCTCTCCCAGGTCTCTGAGCCTCAGTTTCCACAGCTGTGCAATGGAGCTCCTTAGTGATTGGACCTGACTCCCAGCATTGTCCTGAGGATGTTCATTCAGTGGCGCAGGGAATGAGTGACACACAGTGAGGGCTGAATTATCGGTAGGCAGGCTGAGCTTTCCCCATCCCGAGAGGCACCCTCTGGAAACGTCACGGAGTGGTCAGCTCTCCCAGAGGTCACGGCTGGGTCTGCATGAAGCTGGTGGCTGTGGAGAGGCCAGGCTGACTCCCACGGCCACTGCCAGGCTGAGTTGATGGCAACTGGCTCCCCAGCCGCCAGGAAGCTACTGACGTTTTTATGGGCAGATCACAGGTAATGAGCTTTCCCTTTAGAACCTACAGACATTCTAGAAAATTGTATTCAGATTGGAGGGTGGGAGTGGGGACAGCAGGGCCAGGAGGCGAGAGACTCTCCCTGCCACTGCCCGCTTCCATTCCAACCCTCATCCCCACTGCAAAGGAGAGAATCAACCAAAACCATCTAGCCACGTGGGGCCCAGACCCCTAGGCATGGCGCAGGAGGCAGGTTTCTCTTCCCTCTTGGCATTCCTTTGTGCTGAGCTCTGGGGTCTCAAGGCAGATTCCCTGGCATTACAGAGGGCCAGTGACTGCTCCAAAGGCCTCCTTTCCTCCTTCCACGTGTGCATCCTGTATCTGTGTGCATCCACCACTCCCCCGCCCCCTTCCACACATCAACAGATGTTTATGGAGCCCTCTTCTTGGCTATGCACTGTGTAAGGGCCTGAGGTCAGGGTGGCAGACAGGACTGGGAAGAGATGTCTATCCTTCCCAAGAACATTCACTCACTCATTCATTTACTTGACAGATGTTCACTGCGCTCCTGTTATGTGCCAGCCAACATGGCTAGTGGAGATACAATGATGATCAAGGAAGATACTGTTCCCTACTCAGGAGCATCAGGAGGATGCTCTTCCAGGCTTTGGGATGGGCGCTGATGGGTACTCCTGAGAATAAAGGTGATGAAACCGTAAGGCCACTGGTGATGAGCACTTATGCTGCTCCCAAAGTCATGATTGATGACTTTCATCAATGATGGTGTCCTTTCATCAATGATGGTATCCTTGAGGTACTGGTGTAAGCATTGATATGCCTCTGGCACATGAGTAATGGACACTGATGGCACGCCTATGCCATCAAGGATGGGTGCTGGTGAGGTAGAAACCTTTTGCTTCTGCCAGAGATCTTGATTCACCCTCCCCAGTTGGCCTTTCTTCTTCTGCTCAATTAAAGCTCTTTCAGGCAGACACACCTAGAGCGGACTCTGTGGCCCAAGACGTGATGTGATGGTGGCCGTTGCTCAGCCTCCCCCACTGAAAGGGCTGGCTTCCCACTGGAGGCCAATTGATCCCCTTGCCTGGGCTTCTCTCTGCAGCTAGAATGTCATTTTCCACAGAACCCTCTTTCTTGTAATTACTGAGAATTACTTATGAAGGGAGAGAGAGTGTGGGTATTGATTGCCACCCCGAGCAGCTCAGGAATCATTTAGAGTAGATTAACCTAACTTTCTTTTGCCTTTTGGGAAGTTGGACTCTGAGTTAGTTAAGGAGATTAATCAGCTCGTAAGAGATCCAGACGGTCTTCTTACCTCTTCTATCTCTTTCTGGATTAGATGGGGCCATGCCATTTTCACCCTGCGTTTGAAATATCCTTTTTCTCACTCTCTAGCACCCCGTCTACATTTCCACCATTATTGCCTAATCAAATTCGGTTCAGCAGGATTCTCTGCAGCTCCTCGTTTGGGGAATGGGTGGAGACACCCCTGGCTACTGTTAGTTTACTTGGTCAGCCTTGTTGTCTGGATCTTAGGCTGGGCACAACCTCAGGCAAGTCTCCTGCATCCAAGCCCTGGATCTCCACACCTGTCACGTAGGAAGAGTCCAACCATTCCATTCACTAAAATGCAGTGTTTTCCAGAGGCTTTTCTGCGAGGTTTGCACACTGATTCTGCAGATGCCGATCCTATCCATCCAGTCTTCCGGGCGTCCAGGTGTGACTCATCCCCTCCTCTTCCCTTCCAGGAAGCTGTTCTAGACTGTGTCATCATTCTGGGAGCTCTAGTCCTGCTTACTGAGGCGGAGAGGGTAGGAGATGAGAGGGGAGAAAGGAAGCCCAAGAGAGGAAAGGGAGAAGGGAAAAGGTGGTGAGTGGCCCTGAGGAAGGAGTCAGCATCTGCCTGACTCTGCGACACATTTTGGGGAGTGGAAAAAGGGCAGGTTCTGGAGCCAGACAGACTTGGGGACAAATCTCAGCTCCCATCCTTCCTAGCATTGTGACCTTGGGCAAGTCACTTTACCTCTCTGAGACTTCATCATTCAAATGGGATGACAGTTCCTAGGTCACATTACCATTGCCAAATGAGGCCATGTATGTGACATGCTTAAAGCAAGGCCCGGTGCTTAGTGGGTGTGCCACTGACAGCAGGTAGATCTTGCCAGGCCCCAAACATGGGGAACTCCCAATGGATCCTCTGTAAAGACTTGATGTATGATATGGAGCTTCATCCTTGGGAGCCTCTACTCCTCTTCCTCATCCTCCTGTCCCCAGGTAGCTGCAGAAGGAGCAGCCAGGATACCTAGGTCTCTGGCAGGTGGGGCCTGGATTCTCAGCTCCTGGGAGGCTGAGAATATTTCAGGTCCTGGCTGCTGCCTCTCTCCTCTTCCAGTAAAAAAGTTTGAAGTCAAATGGGTCCCGAGGTGGAATATTTTCCAAATGTCAGTGCAATCTGTGGTACATTACAGCTAAATGTGATCATCTCAGTGCTGGGCTCTGAATGTCAGTGCACAGGCCATGATGGAGTGACAAACAGCAGGTTGACAGGTGGGGCTGTGGCCCCCCTTCCCCTGGGATATCAGCCTGGGGAAATGGGCCATCTCTGGGTTCAGCAGGCAAGGACCACGGGCCTCCGTGGGGACACACAGCGGGCTTCGAGGGGTCTTGTGTGTGTGGTACGTGCATGCATGCATGCACATGCAACCATGTCTCTGCGTCTGTACACCTCCTCCTCGGTGTGCACAAATGCTCAGACACCCTGGGAGGGAGTTCACTAAGCACAGCTGGAGATCTGTGTGTGGCTGTTGTGTGTGTGCTCTTCATCTCTATCTCCATCATGTTCTCCGTGAGTTTACACATCTTAGTAGAACCGCTTGTGTGGTGTACACCCATTGGCACTAACTGACCACGAGACGGTGTGTATCTGTGTAGATACAGACACCATCTAGCTCATGGAGCCTTTTCTGTTTGTTGTGTACACGATCTTCCTGTGCCCATATGTATATTTGTGTGTGTGGACAATTGTGCACGGTTCTGTGAATAGTATTTGATTGTATGTGTGTCTGTGTGTGTGTGTGTGCCTGCCTGTGTAGGTTTATATAAATTCCATCTCAACTGCAAAGGTGGAAGGGGAAGCTAGAGTGGGGAGGAGGCTTTCTGCCTCGCTGCCCTCATGGTAGGGGCATTTTGATGGTCGCCTGCTCTATGGGGCCTGCGATTGGTTAGGTCGGATGGGGATTAAATTGCCTCCAATGACCAGAGAGTGAACAGTGAGCTGTGAGGCCAGGGGGACGGTGCGTGGATGCCAGGATCTGCCAACCACAACGGGATTAAAAAGCCCTGTGTATGCAAGCGGCCTCATGTGTCTGTGTGAGGCTGCGTGCTCCGGAATGCCTGTGACCGTGTGTTTTGCATCTTTGTGTGTGAGTGCTTTTGCCTATAAGAATGCACATAAGCATGTCTGTGTTGTGTGCTTGATTGTGAGAACACAGATGTGTTCCTGTGCATCCTTCTACATGGCTGTCATTGTGCCTGCGTGGGTGTGCTAGCATGCATCTGTGGGTCTGGGAATGTGTGTGAGTTGTGGTCTGTGTCCATGCATATCTCCATGTCTGCGAGCATGTGTGTCTGTGCATGTGATTCTTCATGTGTCTTTGTGTGTGAGGGTTCTGCATGGGTGGCTTTGAGTGTGTGTGTCTTTGTATGAGACTTCACATATATGGGTGGGCCTCTAATTTTCTCTGAGGGGTGTGTGTGTGCGCGTGTGTGTGCGTGCGCGCGCGCGCGTGTGGTTAAATATGAGGGTCTCAGTGAATCAGTGGCTAGGAGGGAGAAAACTGTTCCCCACCCAATCCCCATCCCAGCTAGTGATTAGAATTCCAAGGCCTCCTCCCTCTGCGCCTGAGTACAAACTTCCACAAAAAGTGGGAAGACTCCATTAGGGAGCCTGATGAGGGGTTTGTGAGCTGGTGCAAGCCTGGGATGGGGGATGGCATGGGTTAAGTTCTGTCTCCCTAAAATCCGTATGCTGAATTTCCAAATTAGTTGTACATAAGAATGTGACCTTGTTTGGAAATAAGATGGTTGCAGATGTACTTAGCTAAGATGAGGCCATCCTGGGGTCAGTGGGCACTAATCCAATATGACCTGTGTCCTTACAAAAAGGGGCAGTTTGGATCCAGACACAGACGTGTCACGGGAAGATGATGTTGAGAGACACAGAGAGAAGATGGCCATCTGTAAGCCTAGGAGGGAGGCCTGGAACAGACGCTTTCTCACTGCCCTGCTGACACCTGGATGTCGGACTTCCAAGCCTCCAGGCCTGGGAGAGGAATCAGTGCTGCTGTTGAAGCCACCCTGTTGATGGTGCTTTATTATGGCAGCCCTAGCACCCTAATCCAGGGATGTGAAGTGCCCGCGGGCTTCTCCTCCTGGCACCCTTCTGCTCCCTACGGACCCATTTCACAGATGTGTATGTTGTGGTGAGCAGTGGCCTCCTCTTAGCTCCGTCAACTCTGAAGCACTCTACCCCGGAGGCCTTGGTTCAGCAGCCTCCTTTGGGAGACCTTCTATATAATTCCACCCCTGTTCCTCTCCCAGCCCCTTCCCTGTCCCCGGATCTCACCTTCCTTCAGGCTCTCCTGGCAATGCTGGGCTTGATCACCTTCTCAAAAGTAAGTACATTTTCTCCCCATTTTTCTCTTCTCTCTGCCTAGCTCTGTGTCCTTGCATACAGGAGGTGCCTACTAAAGGTCTCAGTAAAGACTCCCAGGTTTCCAGCCTCTTCCTGGGCTTGGGATGGGAAAGAGGATTTGTCCTCACCCCGCCTTCCCCCTGCACCACGCCACCTCTTCCATGTGCTAATGGCTGCTGTTTATTTTGTGCTTACTGTATGCCTGGGCTGAGCTAGGTGCTTTAGTGGGGGGCCACTTCCTTCTCTGAACAACCCTATGGGGTAGCTGCTATTTTAGCCTCATTTTCCAAAGGGGAAACTGAATCACAGGGAGGACAAATAAATGGTCGAAGATCACACCTTAAAATTCACAAATGCCAGATCAGGAAGGCGCTTTCAGAATCTGTTAGGTTAGCCCTCTCAGCCACCTGTATTTCACGGCTGGAGAAACTGAGGTCCAAGTGGCTCTTCTCCTCTCACCTGGCTCTGGTGCTCCACAGGGCTCAGCCCTGGCTCTTGGATCCTCTCCGTTCTCCACTCTCCCTGCGCCTCCTACTCTTATGGCTTCAGCTCTCCTGAAGACACTGGCGAGCAGAAAGATCTCTTTAGTCCCGCTCCTCCTCCTGAGCTCCAGCTCTGCATTTCCACGTCTTGTGCGTGTGGCCTGCAGGCCCCTTAAACTCAGCATGTCTAAAATCAAACTGAACTTTCCTGACCCCAGATCCAAAGCTTCTCCTGGGTTCCCTGGCTCATTACTAGCTTTGCCGCCCTTGTCACTCAAGCCTGAAGCCTCTGACCTTCTCTACGCGCCATCCCCACACCCGGTCAATTGCCAACTCCTGCTGGGTCTTTCTTCTAAAATATTTCTCAAATCCACTGTTGCTGACCCAGTTTAAGCCTCAGCGTCTCTTTCTGAGAGTCCTGTGTCAGCCTTTCAGATCAGCTAGAGTTAGGTTTGGCTGCTTGAGACAAAAGACCAAAGTGACAGTGACTTTGACGTGTTGGAAATTTATTTGTCTCTTGTGTGAGCCAAGTCTGGAGATAGGAGGTTCAGGGTGGTATGGTAGCTCTATGAAGCTGATGAGAACCAAGTCCATCGATAGGGTATGACTTTTGTCCTCATGGCTCAAGGTGGCTGCTTGAGCTCCAGCCATCTCAGCTGTGTTCAGCCAGCAGAAAGAAGAAAGGGACAGTAAAAAAGAGGCAAAAGACATGGGTCAGCAGTCTTTTAAAGAGGTGTCCCAGAAGCTGCCACATGACAATTCTCTTTAAGTTGTATTGGCTGGGACTCAGTTCATGCATAGTTCACACACAGCTGTGAAGGAAGCTGGGAAATGTGGTCCTTGTAATAGAAGGCTCTGTGCCCAGCTAAAATTTGGGGCTTCTCTGATTAAGGAAGAAAGTGAGACTGTGACCTCCTCCCTTCCTCACTGTTCTCCTTCTCATTTCTTTCATCCTCTAATCCAACTTGGGCAAGTAGCCAGGATAATCTTTCTAAAATGCAAATCTATGTGTAGAGTTGCCAGATTCAGCAAATAAAATACAAAATTCCCAGTTCAATGTGAATTCCAGATACGTAATATACGAGTGATTTAGCATAAGTATGTCCTGTGCAATAGTTAGAATACTCATACTAGAAAAATGACTTTTTATTTATCTGAAATTCACATTTAACTGGGTGCCCTGCAATTTATCTGTCCAGCCTATCCATCTAGTTTTCATGGTTCCCTATTGTTGTCAGAAAAAGGCCCAAGCTGTCCGGAAGGCTTTGCTGTCCCCCAACTGATCTGTCTAGGTCCTTGTTCTCTGAACAAGCCCTGTGCTGCTTCTGCTGTCTCTAACCCCTCAAGCCTTTGCTTAAGCTCTTTTCTTGGGAGGCTGTCCTCCATCTGAGAAGGCCTATGGTCCCAGAGGGAACATGGCATCTTTAGCTCTAGATTCCTGGGGACATGGTAGGGAGGAGTGATTATTTGCTGAATGAAATGATGGGCCCAGGGACACATGCAAATGAGACTCACATTATGACTCCCTGTACAGTGCTCTCTGCACCCAGGTTGGCTCATGTGGACCCAGCACTGAGATATCTGTCTCTGGGGCCTCCATTTTCCACAATCCCACGTCTAGGCATGGCACACCCCAGCACACAGGGGGTTAAGCCAGCCTTGGAGTTGCGAGCTGGAGTCCATGGAGTCCTTCCTGACAATAAAGCTAATGAATCCCTCCTTGTTGTTTTCTCTTGCACAATAACATTTAATCATCATTTGCACAGCAGATGAGAAGTTTGCGGCAGATGCAATTCTGCGTGAGTGGCGATTTCTGCGTGTGGGCACCATTCCTTCTGTCCCCGGCACACCTGATGATCTGGGGATGGGCATGCTGTGCCCCAGAGAGGGTGTGTGTGCAGCCACGTGCCAGGGATTTGACTCTGCGCACATGTGGGAGATGGTCTTTGGAGGCACGTGTCTGTGTGCGTGCTTGTCTGCGGGGTTGGGTTAAGCACATGGGGCATGGCTGTGGGTGAACTGTGCCGGGCCTGCCTAAAGGTGCACATGGACATCGGTGGTTAAGCGCCTGAGGACATGTTGTCTGGAAATTGAGGTACCTACATGGAGAGAGGCAGATGCATGTATACCACTGCATGTGTGTGAGTGCTTGGTGCAGATCTGAGCATTTGTTGGAGGATGGCTGTTTGTTTAGGTGCTTGTAGGTGATCGTGTAGATTACGTTCATACACGCAGACCTGCGCTCACATGTATAAACACATCTATGGGATCATGCACGTGAATTTGGAGTTTGTAATGGACTGCTTCTGAGGTTTCATTTGCTTTCCTGTGCATGCATACAAATGTGCATATGATTGAGAATGAGTGCATGGAGCTGTATGCTCATGCACAGAAGTACATCTGAGGGTATACACATATATGTGCTGTGTATTTCAGTGGGAGTTTCTGGGGACACACCTATGTTGGTGAATGTGTATGAGTTTATGCCTGAATGGGAAAATATGTTTGCTTATTAAAGAGCACCAGTGAACACACATGTACATGCATGTAAGAGAAGTTATTTACGGCAAGCAGTGTATGCTCTGAGGACAAACACGAGTGCACACATGACAGCTTGCCTCCCGTGCGTGCATAGCATGCTGGCATGTGTCCACATCTGCAGACCTGCAGGGATACGCTCTGTGTGTATAGGTGTGAACATGTCTGCGTTATGCCCACAGGGGCAAACATATCTCTGGGTACAACGTGTGCATGCGTCGTGTGCTGGCATGCTCATGCACACACTGGAACATGAGCCATCTCGCCTCAGAGTGAGGGTTGACAGGGTTGCATTTTCCAAAGGCTCAGTGACCAGTGACAGAGCTGGCCTGGGAGTGCTTGCTGGCAGGAGGTGAGTGGAGCTGCTGATTCGTGACCTGGGAGTGGGCTATGACGGCTGGCTGACGGATGCAGGCGCTTAGACGCCCTCTATGACAGCAGCTGGCTCTCTGAGCTGCTTGAATCAGGAGGTGGGAGGTTAGTTCTTGACCTGTGCTGCTCAATGCTGGCTTCCCACCTCCCTGGTGCTTGTCCACAGCCACGTGTGTACACACCAGAGACGTAGACCCAGGTTTGAACAGTGGCCAGCCAGCTAGGCCCCTCTGTCCATCTTGCTCCCAGCTCTGCCATCCCCCTGTAGTGCCTCCCTTTCTCACCAACATGCTTCTCTGTCCTCCAGGAAACTCCACTCAGAACCCGAGTCACCTAGGCCCTATGCAGAGCCATGGTGGGTGGGGGTGTAAAGTGATTTCAAGCCTTTAAAGGCTTTGTGCCCTTGGGCAAAGTGCGGTTCATCTGTAAGCCCTGGGTTTCTCATCTCGTCCTCATAAAATAGGCCTAATGAAAGCACCTGCGTAAAATTAAACAAGGCAAATTACGTAAAAGCACTAAACACAGTAAACACAGCGTCCATTCTCCGTGAGATTTACCTGTCTTAGTATTAATTACGTACGGTGCTGAGAACAGGGCCTGGCAGGCCGCAATGCTATGTAAGTGTGCTGTCACTGTCATCACTACCATCGTCATTGTCATTAATATCCCTGCTTCTGAAATCCTTGGCCAATTACACATCAATTCTTGCTCAAGACCCTGAATACTCTTTTATCCCTTGATAATGATAGGGATGGTGATGATGACAATAAAAGGGGAAGATTTTTCTTTTCATCTTCCTAGATGCTTTGTAAGGAGGGCAGGCATAGTAAATGGAAGGCTCTTTATTTTCTAAGCTCCTCAATAGAGCTGGGTTTGCTCATTTGGAGCCTGGAGCTGGCATGGCTGTATTTTCTGCCTAACCCAGGGAGAGGATTTGGAACTCTTGGGGAACCTGGTGGGAATCAATGAGACAGATGACCAAAGCCGGTGTGTCCCATAAGACCCTCCTCCGTGACCCCAAGTCATCAGAAAAGCTCACACATGCCTGGCAGGAGTAGACACCTTGTGCAACCCAATGAAAGGGCAGGACTCACTGGATTTCGCTCTGGGCTGGCTCAGCACCCAGTGGAGGTAGCATGTGTGGTTGCGGGAGCTGGAAGCAAAGAGGATCAAGAGAACGTTACCTTTTCCTCCACACCCCACTCTGGAACTAGCAGAAATCATGGGGAGGCTTGAGGACTCCTGCAGGCTGTGGAATGTGGTAGTGACTAGAGGAACGAGCTCTCCCAGAGCACAGACAGGGGCTTTTGGATACACCCGAGACATACGTTCAGGGTTTCTTGGGTGTCAGACACTGTGTGTGCTGCTGACGGGGTAGGTTCTGGGGGCCAGAGCACCCGGGCTGAAATCTCAGCATCTCCACTTACTAGCCGTTTGATCTTGCACGAGTTACTTAACCTCCTTGTGCCTCAATTTTCTCACCTGTAAAACGGGGGCTACCTCATTGCATTGTTGTGGGATTAAATGCGTTAATTTATGTGAAGTGCTCAGTGTCAGCTGTTGCTATTGGGTTTTATCCTTATTGCAACCCTATGAAGTAGGTGGTCTGAGCATATGCACTTTATGGATAAGAAAACGGAGGCACACCAGGGGTAAATAACTGTCTGAAGTCACACAATGGCTGGGCCTGGTGGCTCATGCTTGTAATCCCAGTGTTTTGGGAGGCCAAAGCAGGAGGATCACTTGAGCCTGGGAGTTTGAGACCAGCCTGGGCAACATAGCAAGACTCCATCTCTACAAAAAATGAGCTAGGTGTGGTGGTGCATGTTCGTAGTCCCAACTACTTGGGGGACTGAGGTGGGAGGATCGGTTGGGCCTGGTATATCGAGGCTGCAGTGAGCCATGATCATGCCACTGTGCTGCAGCTGGGCAACAGAATAAGACCCTGAAGAAAGAAAGAAAGAAAGAAAAGAAAGAAGGGAAGAAAGGAAGGAAGGAAGGAGAAAGAAAGAAAGGTAGAAAGAGAAAGAAAGAAAGGAGGGAGGGAGGGAAGGAAGGGAAGGAAGGAAGAAAGAAAGGAAGGAAAGAAAGAAAGAGAAAGGAAGGAAGTAAGGTAGGAAGGAAAAAGTCATACAGTGGGTAAATAGCAGAGCCAAAGGCTCAGAAGGCGAATCTGGATAAATAATGTTCTTTATTTCTGGCAAGATCTTTTACTCTGGGTGACCTTGGGTAAGTCATTCTCCATGTGTGAGGTTTAGACAGATGTTCAAGGGACCTATGACTTCATGTCCATGTGTCCCTATGGACATGTGACCTGCCTGTAACCGCCTTCTTGGCAGGGTCAGTACCTGCTAAGGCAACCAGTGCATGTGGAAGGGATAGACTTGGAGCCAGGGGGACCTGTGCCATCCCTGCTCTGTCCCATACTAGCTGGGAGACCTTGAACCAGTCACTTTATTCCTCTGGGTTTCAGTTTCCCCCTTGTACAATGGAGCTGACAACCAACCTCGGAAGTGCTGTTGGGCTTCTGCATGTGAGAGCTGCGCACACAGGGGTGAGAGATCATCTCCTCAGTGGTCCCCAAGGTACCATGCCCATTTGTAGCATGAGCTATAGGAACCATGGGTAAGGGTCCCACATGGGATAATCTGGGGGTTTCCAAATATCCCTCCACTTGGGTTTACCATACTAATACCACATCCCTGCCACTGACCACTATCAGTGGACTTTAGAAGGGAGGTTCAAGTTGAGCAAGCTATCACGTTCCTTAACCTGGCCTTCAAGTTCTTTTCAAACTACCGCTAACCAGCCTTCCCTGCCTCACCTCCCACCACGCCTCCACCCTGTGATCCAGCCCCCAGGGCCACACATCCTTCCTGAAGCTGCCACATGCTTCTTGCCTCCTCCCCACCTCCAGCTTTTGCAGATCTGCTTGGAATACTCTTGCTCGCTTGGCCACTTCACATCCTATACTCATTCTTCAAGACCTGGTTGAAGTTACTTCCTCTGGGAAGCCCCCCAGGATTACTCAGTCTTTCTTCAGTGCTTCCAGCATCTTTTTCTGGTAACTCTGCTACAACTATTAGCAAACCCTTTATTTTTGGCTGCTTCTGCTCCCTGATCCACTTCCTTCCTCTAACTTAGGTCTTGAGCTATTGGAAGGGAGGAACTACCTATCATCTGTGTAACTCTGGGCAGTTTACTACCACTCAGCCTCGGCTTCCTCATCTGTGAACTGGGGCTGACAGTACCTAAATGAGAAAAAATAATGCAGGTAAGGCACTAGGACTTACTGGCCGTCTCTGGATCTATCACAGTGGATCTTGGCAAATGTGGAGGGAATGAATGAGAGCTCCCTGGGAGGGTAAGGAAAATAAGGCTAATAAGCCTTTACTGGGCACTTTCCACATGTCAGGAAGGCACTGTGTTCAGAGCTTAACATCCACTATCTCCTTTAAGACTTTTAACAATCCTTTAAGGAAGAGACTATCATTACCCCCATTTTACAGATAAGGAAACTGAGGCTTCAGCCTTCTGCTGAAGGATGCCCAGCTAGCAGGAGCTGGAATTCATGTTGGATCAATGGGGAATGAATGAATCACTTGGGTGTGAGGGGAGGTGGGAGGACAAATAACCTGTATTTTATAATCATATAGTTTTAGAGCTGGAAACTCTTCAGGTGACTTAGTCCAGGGGTTCTTAATTTGGGATCCATGAATGGGGAGACTGATAGGTTCCAAAGTCAAACAGATAAGGCCCCCACCCCCTGGCCCTTGCCCAGTGGTTTCTGACCCCTCTGTCTTCTGCCAATCCTTGCATCCACTCAAGTCCTGGAGTCACCCAGCTTGTTCTTGCTTGGTACCGCTGGTATTTCAGTGTGATCTGAGACTTCCAAAGGCTCCAGAGTTGCTGGGGTGTCCTTATCCCCATGCAGGGCAGGATCAGGAGCTGACGGTTGCAAGCTTTTCCTCTCCCCTTGGAGATGTCGGGAAAAAGGGAAGGACATATGGAGCAAGGGAGAGAGGTCAGACCTTGGAGGCAGACACACTGGGCTTCTAAGAACCACAAAGATAAGAACAGTACCAAAGGCTAGCATTTATTGAACACCTACTATGTGCCAGGCACTGTCCTGACCACTTGACACATACGAACCCTTTTTAGCCTCACAACTCTTCGAGGTAGGTTCTGTTATTAACCCCATTTGACAGATGAGGAAACTGAGGCCCAGAGAAGTGAAGTGACTTGCCCGAGGCCAGGCAGCTGGTCAGTGCCAGAGGCTCCGCCATTCATTGGCCAGGGGCCCTTGGACGGGTCACAGCCACTTCTCTGGGGTCCTTTCCCCTTCTGTTCGCTGCAGGACCCCACCTCATGGTTTCTCTGACGACTAAGCTGGTCTCTGTACAGCGTCCCAGCACACAGTAGGTGCTTAGTAAATGAACAGCCTTCCTTCCTCTTAACTCTGATGGGGGAAACCTGAGGCGGGGGCATCTCAGCGGCGTGCTCGCTCCAGCATTCTCCCCCAGGCCAGGATTGAGTAACCTGCCCCTTCCCGACTCGGCAACGCCACCCCCATCTCCCATTCAAACCCCAGAGCCACGCCGTGCCCGGTCTCGCCTCAGTTTTAATGACGTTGGTCAGCACCCCGCAGCTCCGGGCTGCAAAGCTGCACCCCTAGCGGAGGAGGAGTGGGAGAGTCCGCCCCTAGCAAGTTCCCCCTCCGTCCGGCCGCCGAGGGAGGGTGAGGGGAGGGCGGGGCAGGGGGTCCGCGGGGGAATCGCGTCGTCCTGGGGCCCCGGTGGGTGCTGGGCGGGGGAGCAGCCGCGCCCCGACGGCAGGGCGCGGGGCTAGGACGCCTGGGCCTCGTCGTCCCCGCGGTGGCCGGCGTAGAGCGCGGCCAGGGGCCGGAAGCGCGGACCCCAGCTGCTGAGATAGGCGAAGTCCTGCTCGGAGCCCGACGAGCCGCTGTGCAGCGAGCTGAGGGAGGCGGCCGGCGAGTCCGCGCCCTCGAAGGCGTAGGTCTGGAAGGCGTCGTAGGGCGGCACCGACATGTCCCCGTCCGCCAGCGCCACCTTGCGGCTGATGAAGTCCCTGAACACCGAGAAGTCCGGCTCGGGGCTCGGCGGCCCCTGCGGCAGCGAGTGGCGCTCGGAGGGCAGGTGGGCCTGCGGGGGGCTGCCCGCGCCCCCGCCCGCGCCCCCGTCCGCGCCGCCGCCCGCGCCGCCGCCCCCGTCGCCGCCCTTGAGCTCGCCGAAGTCGTAGAGGCTCCGCAGCGCCGACATGTCGTAGGCTTCCGTGTCCTGCTCGCCGCCGCCTTCGTCGTTGTATTTGATGACGTTGTCCCGCATGTCCTCATCCTCGTCCGAGCTCAGGTGGCTCTTGTGGTGGCGCCTGAGGGTGAGGATCAGCAGCACCAGCACTGCGAGGGGGACAGAGGGGGCGACTGAGGGCTGAGCCCTTCCCAGGGAGTTAGGAGGACCCTCTACCGCGTCTCCTCCCGCCTTCTGCCAGCAGAGTGGGCCCAGCCTCAACAGTCCTACAGATTTCTTAGAATTCTGTTCAAAAAGCCGTTCTTACAGTCAGAACTGAGCTGAGTGTCTGGAGAGGTAGTGAGCTACCCATCTCGGAAGATATGCAAATCGAGGCTCGATTACCTCTGGGGTGGAGGTGGACAACGGGAGAGCAGTGTTAAAGGTTTTCCTGGGTGTGGAGGCCCGAGGTCTCCATTCTCAGCTCTATGAAGAGATACATTCTCTGAGGATTCTAGATGCTGGGGGTGTGAAGCAGGCAGCTGAGAAACAGATGGAGCTGGCGGGGGTGTGTGTGAAAGATGTCCTTCACTCTGACCTCTCTTTCACCCTCACCTCCTCTGTCCACACCAGAAGTCCTGAGCTCCTACTCAGCCCTTTGGTTCTCGGGTCAAGGTCTGCAGGAACTCGGAGAGCTGCGGGCCAGGTTCTATGCCTTCCCCTCCAAGGTCCCCCAGGAAGGGGCTCTTTCCTCTATCATACTGGTTTTCAAAGTGCCGCCCCTGGGCAAAAGCAGCATCCCCTGGGAGCTTGTTAGAAATGCAGACCCTTGGATCCTGCCATGAATCTTGTGGCAGTGGAGGGGGATGTGTGATTTAACAAGACCCCCAGACAGCAAGAGGCAGCTCAAGTTTGAAAGCCACAGCTCTGTCACAGACTAGACCTTTCTGTTTTACCACATCTGTCTCCACCCTAAAACACAAACCCTAAGCTACCCTTGAGGACCGGGGAAATGTTCCCCAGGCTTGGTGCCTGGCATGCAGTGAGCACTTGAAGCATGCTTGTTGAATGAATGAATGACTGAAGGAAGAGTTGGATGGAGGCATGGGTAAGTGAATGAATGATTGTCCCCTCCTGGCTTTCTTCACTTGATTTCTAGGACTCCACACTCTCCTCCTCCTCCTCCCACTTCACTGAGCACTCATTTCTCCATCTTCTAAGCAGGCTTCTCCTTGCCTCTCCTAATTCAGATGTCCTAGGACTCAGACCTCCGTTCTGCATCCACGCTCCCTCTCTTGGAGCTCTCCTTCAGTCTTATCACAGCTTTAAAAGTTCCATTTAGAAACTGGCAATTCCCATATCTCAGCCTCCAGCCTGGACCTCTTCCCTGAAATCTAGATCGTACATTCCATTTCCTACTCAACGTGTCCTCTCGTTGACCAAGAGAATCTCAAACTTAACATGTTCAAAGGTGAAATGCTAATTTTTTCCCCTTCCCCACCCTGAGTCTCCCCCTTCTCAGTATTAGCATCCCCAGCTTTTCAGTTACTCGGAGCTTTTAGGTCTCTTCTGTTGACTGCCAAATCTCAGGGTCTAGCACATGGGAGGGACTCACTGGATGGATGTATAGGTAAATGATGACGGATGGATAGACAGACAGATGGACAGACATGTACCAGGTACTGTGCTGGGCACTGGACTCTTTTTGCACCCCCAAACAGCTCCAGTGGACAGAGCTGGCTACAAGGGCCATGGGGCAGGGCACCTGCTCACCACCTAACAAGGTGGCTTGTGATAGGGAAGAGCATGGGAGCTGGGGACAGGCCCGGAGGGAGGCCACAGGGAAGGGAGGTGTCAGGAGAGAATGGAAAGATGGATGGATGGCTTTCGGAGCGGAGGCCGGGAGCTATGGAGGGGGATGCCCGTGGGAGCAGATGGTGAGGTTTGTGGGCGGCGGGCGACAGATGTGCCAGGCCTGATCAGCGATTCCGCCTGTCACCTTTAGAGCACTGATGTGCACTTTCTTCGTTTGTGGGCAATTAGGCAGAAATTTGTTTGCACTGCCTCGGAAAATGAAACCGCTGTAAAGTGCACCCTCTGGAAAAAGGGTTTCTGAGCCATGAGCTGGGATGGGGAGAGAAAGCGGGGGCTCCCAACTAGGAGGAGCTTGCCCCAGGGTCTCTTCAGGGACCTGAGGAGGTACAGCCTGGCCATGGGCAGGTCCTCAGAGGGTGGACAGAGGCCATGCCAGTTCTAGGCAGCGAGGGTGGGGGAGGTAGCTGACATCTCCCAGGGAGCTCAGCAAAGCTGGAATCTACACTTGGACCTCCCTTGAGCTCCTTGGGCTTTGGCCTCAGTGCCTTTCTGTACTTGGGTGGCCATAGCTGTGACAGGTGGCATATGGCCACTCAAATCCAGGTTAGCTTCTGAAACTTGACCTCTTCACTGGGGACACTTTGGGGTTCAAATGGCTGCTAGTGGGCTGGTACCAGCGTGGATTTTGCCCCCCACCCCCTCACCGCCAATGACTTGAGATTTTGCTTTCAGTTTAGATTCATAGCAGGTGGTAGTTAGAGGAGCAGAGGACACAGAGTGAGAAGACCTAATATCAACTCCGAAGACTATCTGGTACCTTTATACCAGCCATCTAACCTCTCTGAGCCTCAGTGTTTTCATCTGAAAAATGGGATAATATGCCTGGCCATACAGTTGTGAGGTTCACAAAAGCCCTTTGACTAAAAGTCCTACATAGAGAATAAAAACGGACCGTTCACATGAAAGAATTTTTAAAAATATGATTGGTTTTTAAAAATTAGGATGAGGTTTGGGCTGTGCAGGGGGTGGCCCACGGTGAACTTAGTCCTGGAATTGGTGGTGGGGCTGCTCTGCTCTTAGAAGACTCCTCATGGGGACTGCATGTTGGAGCTTGGAGATGGTTCCACCAGCCCATCCTCACGTGGAGAGGGAAGCTGAGGCCCCACGTGGGCTGGTTAGGAAGGAAACCCAGGACCCCAGGATGGGGGTCAATCAGGCAGGGGTGGGTGGCTCTCGATGGACTCACCGACCAGGATGAGAACGCAGACCAAGAGGGCGATGAGGGCGCCGGGGCTGAGGGAGGTGGCCATGACAAAGGCCGTGGTGTTGCACGACTGGATGGCACCAGAACTGTCGCAGCCACAGATGCGGATGGTGAGCGTGCCCGTGCTGCTCAGCGTGGGCGGCCCGCTGTCCACCACCAGGATGGGCAGGAAGAACACATCCTGCTCCTGCCGGTTGAAACCCACGTGCTGCGTGTGCACTGCAGCGGTGTTGTCTGTTCCAGAAGAAGGGGGTGCAGTGTGACTTGGGGCCCGGGGTCAGCATCCTTGTCCTAGCTGCCCCCTGATTGCACCCTGAGATTTGCCTCCCTATGCCCCAAACTACAGCTTCCCAGTGGACTCATGGGTCTCTTGTCTGATCCCCCAAAATTCTGTACCAGCCGCCTCCAAATTCTGCCCCATGCTGCCCAAAGATTCTGTCCCCCAAATTCTGCCCTCAGCTGCCCGAAGATCCTGTCCCCATGTAGCCCAGAACTCTGTCCTCAGCCATCCCAAGATTCTGTTCTCAGCTATTCTAAGATTTTGTCCTCAGCTGTGCCAAGGTCCCCAGCTATTCCAAGATTCTGTCCCCAGCTAGGCCAAGGTCCTGTCCCCGGCTATGTCAGTTTTTTTTTTTTTTTTTTTTGCCATTTGTCTCAATAGCCTGTTTTTGTTCTAGATTCCACCCCAGCTTCCCAGCGTATTCTGACCTTAGGAGTCCTAGGGTCCTTGGGTTGTGGTTTGTTGGGCCCTGACAAGTCCTGGATTATCAGAGGGGACTGGGAATGCTGCCTGGCATCTGCCTTTGGCTGTGGGATCTTTCTGTTCTTCATAGCCCAAGGCCAGTTGAGAGTCCTGGAGCCTGACAAGGAGTCTCTGCCTAAGAGGCTGAGCCTAGAGGGCTGGGGGCATGGTGAGGGGCCTGATGAGGCGCTCTGGAGCATCGAGGTCTCCTTACCCACATCTTTCCTTTTCATACAGGCGGCCAGAGAGGACAGTGAACGAACACAATGGAACTCATGGCACTGATTCAGCCTGTCACTGGGGAAGCCAGGCAGGACGCAGGGGGATGGTGGCTGCGTTGGAGCACAGGCTGAGGTGACAGGTGGCACCCCCTTCTCCGCCCTTCCTACCTCCTTCACACCTGTTCTGTAGGAGTCAGGCCACCTGACCCTCTGTCATTTTGATGGCCCTTCTTAGTTCCGCACACACAGGGGTACGAAGTGCCCAGAGCTCTGAAGGCTGCTGTCCTGCCCTTCACAGCCAACTCTGCCAAAGGGGGCCCTGCCTTCCTGCTGGGGGCCTCCAGTCCTCCTTCTCCCCACGGTCTTCAGTCTGGTCTCTCTAATCTGAGAGCCAGATCTAAGAGATCTGTTGGCAGCCTGGGTTCCTTACCCTGCTTCGTGGCCCCAGTTAACCCAGCCCCTTCCCTAGCCGCCCCCAATTCAGTGCCCCAGATCTGGCCTTTCTCATCATGGATGCCATGTAAGAGAAGGAGCCCTGGGAGCGTCTGACTCGTGGGCTTTGGCAATCTTGGAAGTGGACTGCAGGTCCAGAGGCAGCATGACTGGCCACGAGTTGGAGGCTGCCTAAGAGGTGCTGGGCACCTGAGGGTTCATTCCATCAGCCTATCTCCTTTTATACACGTATGAGAATTGCCATTAAAGTGTTGAAAAATAATGCAAGTCTATCATTTACTAGCTTGGGAAACCCACTGAGCTGCTGCTGCTTTTTTTTTTTTTCTTTTTTTTTTCTGAGGCAGAGTCTCGCTGTGTCACCCAGGCTGGAGTGCAGTGGCATGATCTCAGACAACCTCCGCCTCCTGAGTTCAAGGGATTCTCCTGCCTCAGCCTCCTGAGTAGCTGGGACTACAGGCACCCACCACCACACCCAGCTAATTTTTGTATTTTTAGTAGAGACAGGGTTTCACCATGTTGGCCAAGCTGGTCTCAAACTCCTGACCTTGTGATCCGCCCACCTTGGCCTCCCAAAGTGTTGGGATAACAGGTGTGAGCCACCATGCCCCGCCCCACTGAGCTTCGCTAAGCTTCAGCTTACCCATCTGTAAACTCAGAAAGGGTATCATGCAGGCGTGAGGATTAAATGGTGTAATTCACACATAACCCTTAGAAAAGTTCCCAGCCCAAACAAATGCTTAATAAATGCTGGTTAATGTTTTTTCAGACTCCGCCCCCATCTTCCCTGTTCTGCACCCCGCTGCTGGCTCCCTGTCTGGGCCGCCCTGCCTTTGCTCATAAAGTTCCCGCTATCTGGAACACCCTCTTCACCTTCTTGCCTGGGCAAATTCCTCATCCGTCATGCTCTAGCTAAATGTCACCTCCTTTCTTGTGGCCTCCTTTCTCCGCTTCCCTGGGAAGGAAGGATTTATGGCTCCCCGCTCCCTGCTCTGACTACGCAGGTGCCATGCACCGTTCTGTTACAGCACTTGTCACGTTGTGTTAAGTTACTGTGTGCCTGTTTCTCTGCTGCATGGCCGGCCAGGGATGGCACGGAGCCAGTTTTGAAGAGCAATCCTTGAATGAACCATAGCTTTTGGGAGAACTGGTGGTCTTGGGTCACCTCCTCAGGTCACTGCTGCCACCCTGTCCCCAGAGCTTACACGGGGTGGTCACACTGGATGGCAGCTCTGGTGGCCATCCCAGTGAAACAGAAGCAATTGAGGCAGAATCTTGGGCTCGCTGGGTTGGAAAGCTTTGTGAACTTGGCAAGGCTGAGCCAAGTTCGACAGTTCAAACTAGCTATATTCAGGCTTGAACTCTAGCTCTCCTGCTAAGGGTGTGTCAACCCCACTGGATTGAAAAATATGCCTTCCACTGGGGAAGAAAGAAGGCTGGAGGGCAAGACGGGGAAAGAGGGAACGGCATGGGACCCATTTACACTTATATTTTTTATGCATCAAGGACTCTCTGCATATTTTAAATGCATAGTAATGCTTAATCCTCACCACCCATTAGGAGTTGTGGCATTATTCCCATTTTGTATATATGGAAATTGTGGCTCAGAGACGAGTGACTTCTGAGAATTTTTCCAGTGAAAGCACTCTTCCTTTCTTCCATCCATCCAACAAATCTTTTTTTTTCCTTAAGAAACGGTCTCGCTCTGTCACCCAGGCTGGAGTGCAGTGGTGTGACCTCAGCTCACTATGACCTCCACCTCCCAGGCTCAAGCAATCCTCCCACCTTAGCTTCCTGAGCAGCCAGGACTACAGGTGCACACCACTATGGGCAGCTAATTAAAAAACATATATATATAAAGGTTTTTTTTGTGTGTGTGTACAGACAGGTCTCATTATATTGTCTAGGCTGGTCTCAAACTCCTGGGCTCCTCTTGCCTTGGCCTCCCAAAGTGCTGGGATTACAGGTGTGAGCCACCATGCCCGGCCTCCATTCAACAAATCTTTATTAACTACTATGTGCTAGGCACCATGCTATTCACTGTGAGAAAACAATAGAGAGCTAAGCCAGCTCACTGCTGGTCCTGGATCAGAGCTCATATTTTAGTGTGAGAAACAATGCTAATCAAATGAGCCCCCAGTTTAGTCTACAATTACAAATCATGGTGAATGCTGCGAAGGAAGACTATAGGAAGAGCACATACCAGAGGACCTGAGCCAGCTGAGGAGGTTGGGGAGAGCTTCTTGGAAGAAGTGATATGATTCCTGAGCCTGAAAGATGATTGTAGGGAGCGGGAACAGTGCATGCAAAGGCCCTGGGGCTGGAAGAAGCATAACATATTCAGGGACACTCAGTCCTTTGTGGCTGGAGGGATGAGGATAATAGCTACGACGAGTCAAGATGACGCTGGAAGAGGAGGCTGGTGCTGACTGTGGGAAGCCTGGTAGGCTGTGGTAAGGAATTTGGGTCATTTTCTTTTCCTTTCTTTCTCTCTTTCTTGTTTTTTTTTGAGACAGAATCTAGCTCTGTTGCCCAGGTTGGAGCGCAGTGGCGCAATCTCGGCTCACCCCAACCTCTGCCTGTGGGTTCAAATGATTCTCCTGCCTCAGCCTCTGGAATACCTGGGATTACAGGTGTCTGCCACCATGCCCAACTAATTTTTGTACTTTTTAGCAGAGACCGAGTTTAACCATGTTGCCCAGGCTGGTCTCAAACTCCTGGCCTCAAGTGACCTGCCCGCCCTGGCCTCCCAAAGTGCTGGGATTATAGGCTTGAGCCACCACTCCTGGCCAGAATTGGGGTAATTTTCTTAAAAGCAACAGGAGGCCATTGATTGATGGGCTTTAAGCAAAGAAGTGATCTAGTGACAAACCCGTTCATTCAACAGCAAGTAGGAATTGAGCACCGTCTCTCTGTCAGGACTATTCTAGCCCCTGGGAATACTGCAGTGGACAAGATGGATGCGGTCCCTGTCCTTGCTGGGCCTGTATTCTAGTTGAGAGAGCTTATCATCTAAAATGCAGGAGCTGATGTGGAAGAACAGCCAGGAAACTCTTGTGTGTTTTAGGTGTGCGATAATAGTAGTAGTGGAGGCACAGAGAAGTAGGAAGATTTGAGAAATGAGCAGCTGGCTCCGGCTCAGCCTCGGATTGCCAAGCAAGAACAGGGATGTTTGTCTCTCAGGGTTGCTGTCTTGGGCCATGGGACCATATGTTCTGGGAACTCTGGTCCCCACCACTCCTCTACCCCATGAAGGGGAATCCCCAGGCATCATCCCTGAACGTATCAAGCTGCCCTCCTGGGCAGCAGCTGGCTTCCACTGGGGAAGCCGTTGGCCACCCCAGCCCCCTACCCCACCCTTCTAGGTGGGATCTGTGCCCAGTGCTGCATCCATCCATCTGGCCTGACATACATCAGTGTCAATCCCTGGCTGCAAAGGCAATATTTATAAATCACGTTTCCAAACTGGCTACACATTTGTACAAAGAAACAGATGGGTTGGGGTAGCCGTTTGTCACCTAGGATATTTATACAGTGAGGAGGAGGGGGCTTGGCAAGTAGTGGGAAGGGGCTGAGGGACTGGAGGAGGAGGACTTCCACGGCTGCTGTGACCTCAGTGTGCTGCTGCCACCTTGTCCTCGGAGCTTACACCAGGTGGCACTCTGGATGGCAGGTCTGGTGACCCCCCCCCAGCTAAACAAAAGCAATTGAGGCAGAATCTCGGGCCTCTTGGGTTGGAAAGCCTTGTGAACTTGGCAGAGTTGAGCCAAGGCTAGCTGTGTTTCCTGTGACCAGCTCAGGATACTACTGGAATAATGAGTAGGCAGGAATGTACCGGTTGTTAAAATATTGAAATACTTCCAAAAAAGGTCTAAATAGCTGTTGACTCTGAGCCTCCCAAGTCCCTCCCTGCTGCCTCAGCCTTTCCCCCTGGCATCCTCCCCACTTTGACACAATTGAGCCATGAAGGAGTTAGTGCCTGGCGAGGCAGGGTTTCCAGGGTCCTGCTCCAGGTTTTGGCCAGCATCCTTTCTGATTGGCTATCTGAGCTGTACTGGTTGTTAAATATGTTTATTATTTTTCATTATTTATTTTTATTTATTGACTGACTGAGACAAGGTCACATTCTGTCTCCCAGGCTGGAGTGCTGTGGTGCAATCATGCTCAATGGAGCCTCAAACTCCTAGGCTCAAGCGATCCTCCTGCCTCAGCCTCCTGAGTAGCTGGGACTACAGGTGTGCACCACCACACCCAGCTAATTAATTTTTTTTTTAAAGAGATGGGTTTTCACTGTGTTGCCCAGGCTATTCTTAAACTCCTGGCATCAAGGGATCCTCCTGCCTTGGCCTCCCAGAGTGCTCGGGTTATAAGCATGAGCCTTACGTATTTTTAACAAGACTCCCAGGGATATAGATAGGTCTGGCTTCAGAGGCCACTAAGGCCTCTCCCACTGGGGTGTGGGTGTGTAAACGCCTTGAGAAGGATCCCAGACCTGTTCCAAGGCCAGAAGGAAGCCATGTGATCTGGCCTCCTAGCTGACCACATCTCCTCCCAGTCCTGTCTCTTACTCACTCTAACCATGCAGGTCTCCTCCATTCCTAGACTACCCCAGTCCTGCCCACCGCAGGGCCTTTGCACTTCCTGTTTCTTTCACTGGGATGGTCATTTTCTCTCATATCCTTTAGATCCCTTCTCACTATAGATCCCTCGGAGAGGCCCTCCCAGCCTACCCTATTTAAGAAGATAGCTTCTCCTCTTACCCTGTTTTTCTACCCATTTTTTTTAGGATGGAGTGTTGCTCCTGTTGCCCAGGCTGGAGTGCAATGGTACGATCTCACTTCACTGCAACCTCCGCCTCTCGGGTTCAAGCAATTCTCCTGCCTCAGCCTCCAGAGTAGCTGGGATTACAGGTCGCCACCACGCCCAGCTAATTTTTGTATTTTCAGTAGAGACAGGGTTTCACCATGTTGGCCAGGCTGATCTCGAACTCCTGACCTCAAGTGATCCCCCCTAACTCAGCTTCCCAAAGTGCTGGGATTACAGATGTGAGCCACCATGCCCAGCCCCTGCTTTACTTTTCACTGTTTCATGGAACACATTTTACCAAACACCTACTATGCGCCAAGCCCTGCTCCAGGTACCCAGGGTTGAACAACGTCAAGTCCAGACCCTTGTGGAGATTGCATTATTCCTTCATCCCAGCCACTTATCATCCCAACATACTTTTTCATTTGTGTAATTTCTGTCTCACCTCACTAGGATATAGACTAGGTTTTGTTGTGTTTGCTACTGGATTTCCAGGACCCAGAGCAGACCCTGACACAGAGGTTTGGGTCTTAATAAATGCTCAATAATTGCTCAATAAATAATTGCTGGATGTAGAAATTGACATTTCTAGGTATTAACACTATATCTTGGTGGCCCTTATCTTACTGGGGCTACCTAGCTGCCCAAGGCAGAAGGTGTTATCATCCCATTCTAGATGATGAAACTGAGGCTTAGAGAGGAACAGGCGCCCCAGCACTTTGGGAGGCCAAGGCAGGTGGATCACCTGAAGTCAGGAGTTCGAGACCAGCCTGGCCAACATGGTGAAATATTGTCTCTACTAAAAATACAAAAATTAGCTGGGGATGGTGGTGTGTGCCTGTAACCCCAGCTACTTGGGAGAATGAGGCAGGAGAATCTCTTGACCAGGGGAGGTGGAGGTTGCAGTGAGCTGAGATCGAGCCACTGCACTCTAGCCTGGGCGACAGAATGAGATGCTGTCTCAAAAAAAAAAAAAATTTCAAAAAACAAAAACAACAACAACAACATAAAAAAAACCCTGAGAGGAACCTGCACTTGCTAGGGTTGTATAGAGCACCCTTCGCTGAGTCTGGTCTCTTATTTCCAGTCTGGTGACTGCCCCTTCCCTCAGTCTATTCCTTAAAGGTTCAAACGTGAACATCATGAGGAACTCATGAGAGGCAGAAGAGGGGAATCTCACAGTGGACTCAGGTGGGGCGGGAGAGTTTGCTTTCCAGGTAGTGTGCTTAGGCAGGAGGCACGCTGGACCTGAGATGGGGGTGCATTGAATCCTACCCATACCACTGAGTCCCTCTATGACCCTGGGCAGGGCTCTTTCCCTCTTAGAGTTTCAGTTTCATCAGCTGCAAAATGGAGAGAGGAGTCAGAAAACTACCTAATGGGAAGGCTGTGAGGATACAGAGAGAAACGTGATTGGGTCTGGCGTGGTGTCTCACACCTGTAATCCCGGCTCTTTGGGAGGCCAAGGTAGGAGGATTATTTGAGCCCAGGAGCTCGATACCAGCCTGGACAATGCAGCAACACCCCATTTCTACAAAAAATAAAAAAATTAGCCGGGTATGATGGTGTGCACCTGTAGTGCCAGCTACTTGGAAGGCTGACGCAAGAGGACTGTTTGACCCTAGGAGTTCAAGGCTGCAGTGAGCTATGATTGCACCACTGCACTGCTGCCTGGTGACAAAGCGAGACTTTGTTTCAAGAACAATTCCAAAAACCAAAAAAGGAACATGAGTAGAATAAAGCAGTTTTTAAACTGCATCGTGGGCTGGGCACAGTGGCTCACATCTGTAATCCCAGCACTTTGGGAGGCCAAGGCAGGCCGATAGCTTGAGCCTGGGGGTTCAAGACTAGTCTGGGCAATACAGCAAAAATCCCGTCTCTAAAAAAAATACAAAAATTAACTGGGCATGGTGGCACATGCTTGTAGTCCCAGCGACTTGGGAGGCTGAGGTGGGAGGATTGGTTGTGCCCAGGAGGTAGATGTGGCAACGGGCCACTGCACTCCAGCCTGGGCAACAGAGGGAGACCCTGTCTCAAAAAAAAAAAAAAAATCAAATAAAAAACCAAAAACCTTCAGGGTGGTGGTGCACATGGCTTAGTTCAGTCTTCACTCAGAACGGGGGCTCTTTCCACCCTGGACTCTGGCACAATCACTCCTCATTTATTCCTGTCTATGTCTTCCCATCTGCCATTTCTCATCTTTGGGACGCCCTCCTCCACTCCACCAACCCACATCCTGCTTGTGTTTGGCCAGTGGGCTGGGTAGCAGCTCCAGCTTGGCCCAGACTTTCCATGTGATCTTAGATCCAACACAGGCCCTGTGGATGCCTCCATCCCTCGCCATCCCTCTGTCTATAATATGGGAACAGATCAGGGAGACTATGTCCCTCCCTCCTTGCATCCTAGGGTTTGGAGGCTCACCTTGGATGTCAAGCAGAGAGAAATGAGGGTTGCTGGGAGCTTCAGGCACCAGGCGGAAATAGAAGCGGTGCCCGCCTTGGGGCTCGTCTCTGTCCACCACGCTGATGGTCTGGATGAGCTGAGGGGTGAGGAGGGGATAGGGGGCTAGTGGTGAGGCTGAGACCAGTCTGGGCCCAGGTAGAGGGTGCTGCTGGCTAGTCCTGGAAACAATCCCCAGCCCCAGCCCCACAGGGGTACCTGGCCTGGCTTGGCATCCTCGCATACAGCTGCCTCGTAGGGTGTGGCCAGTTCTGGGGGATTGTCGTTCACATCCAGGATTCGGATCCTTAGGGATGCCCGGGATAACTGGGCATGATTGTCTGTAATGAGAGCACAGGAGCAGGGGAGAGGAACCAAGTTGAGAACTAGATAACCTCCTCTCTATTACGAGGACAACAGTGGGCAGTGGGGTCACACTGAGAGATTTGTGGGTTCACCAAGTTGGTACAAGCACCAGAACTGGGAACATTTGGGCATAAGTTGAGTAATCATCATTGTCACCATCACCACCGCTACCATCAGCCTTGGCACCATTGGTATTACCACTACAACCTTCACCACCACAATCGCCAGTAGCACCCATTGCCATCACCAACAGCATCACCACTGTCCGCATCAACACCACCATCACTGTCTCCACGATGGCTACCTTTGCTATCACCACCATTGCTATTACCATTGCCATCAAGCCATTACCAATGCCACCATTAGCATTATCACCAGTGCGTCTATCAACATAACTATCAGTACCACCATCACCATCCTGACACTGCTGCCATCACCATTGCCATCGCTACCACCACCATCAGGTCATCAGGTCATCACCATCACTACCATCACCATTAGAATTAGCATGACCACCACCAGAACCACATCCTCCAGTACTACACTCATCATCTGTACCACAAAGAATACTAAAGCCATCACCATCATCACCCTCACCACCACCGCCACCAAGCCCATCACCATCACCAATATCACCATCACCATCATCATCACCAATACCACCACCATGTCTTCCATAGTCACCACAACCACCATCACCAGCCCACCTGTTACTACTGTCACCCCATCATAATCACCAATATCACCATCACATCCCTGACCCCAACAACACTGTCATCACCACTGCCATTCCCCTCCGCCCCCCCACCACAGAGCACACAGCATGCACCTGGAGCAGCTACATCCATTATTTTAAGTATCCTTGCAGAAATCCTGTGGTTTGGTACAATTTCTATCTCCATATTGCAAAGGAGAAACTAAAACATGGGATGCTTTCAAGACATGGGTCAGCTGGCAACTAAACTCCAAAACCTCTTTTTTCTCAAGACCTGATCCTAAAAGGGCCAGACAAGTCCAAGGAGGTAGATCTTGGCCAGCAAAACCATGATGTCCTCACCCCTCCAAGTTGGGATGTCTTCAAGGTCACAGTCCCTGTTATATTTATCTCTGGGTTACCAGCATTATGGGATATGCTACAGGTAAATTCTAATACATTAATATTTGCTGAATGAATAAATGAATGAATGAATGAAGCCTGGAAGGATTGAGAATGCAGGAGGCTTGAATTCCAGGCATGGCTGTGTCCCTGACCCAGTGTTTGGTCTTGCGTAAGACCCTGCCTTCTCTGATGTCAGTTTCCACACCTGGAAAATGAACAGAGGGCATAGTGATTATGAGCAATGCTGGGTAGTTCTGAGTCCAGCTCTGCCACTTTATGTCTGTGTAATCCGAGCCGTGTCACTTGACCTCTCTGTGCCTCAATTTTCTCGCCTGCAAAGTGGGTTTAATACTGACTCATTTATGCCTAGTCTTCTATTATTGGAACGCTGAGCATGTGGAAGTTACTTATATCCTACTGCTCAAGGTCATCGCCAAGGTCTGATTGCAAAAATTCAAAAAATTGCAACCTCAGGCATAAATGGGTTAATAGCCGGGTGAAGAGACAGATTGAGTTAATATCTGCAGGGCATTTAAAACTGTGTGTACAACACACAGCAAGTGCTGTATAAGCATTTGTAAATAAACAGACATCCTCAAAGGGTCTTATCAGCAATGACATTAAATAACTCTAGGATGTGGAATACTTTATCCCAGCCTGTCCTGTCTGAACAATGCCCTGAATGTTGGTGCTTTCTAACCCCCAACCAGCCCAGACCTCTGAGTGCTCTCTGGTGCCCCATCCTCTGCTATCTTGGCCACATGTACATTACTGACACATTCCACCTGCCAGCGACCTCAGTAACAACTCCTGGGGGAGGAAACCACACCTCACTTCCAAGCAGTGACTTGGAAGATGGGGCTTTCTGGCTGGGCTGGCAGGGAGCTCTCTTAGGGACAGCCTGAAAGCTTCCAGGCATCCAGGCTCCCCATGAGTTTCCCGGGGAGTGGGACTAGTTGATTTCCCCCTGCTGTGAACTCAGGATCTGCTGTGTGCTGATGGCAGCTGCTCACATGTTGATAAAGAGAGAAACAGAGATAGGAGGGCAGGTGCAGCCACCTCCTGGGGGGTCGGTCAGGAAAAGGAAAGGGCTGAGTTCTTAATTAACTGAGACCCCGGCTTCTCTCTGGAGTTCCTCTTAGCCAGGGGCACATTATCTTCTCAGCTCACCCAGATCTGCCACTCCAGTGATTAGAGGGGGCTTTTCCAGGGCGAGAGATGGGAGTCGTGACTGGGAATGCCGGGTGAACCGTTATTTTTAAGAGTGCGTTGCCGGAGAATTTCAACAGACAGACGGCGGGTGGTTTTGGGAGGAGGGAGGTGAGGCCCACAGCCAGAAACAGGCGCCTCTCTCCCAGCAGAGGCAGAGGGAGAGTAGAGGGGGCGGCCAGGGCCTAGTGTCCCTGCAGGGCACTTTCCCTTGCAGTGGAGGGTGGTAGGGGTATAGGGGCTGGAGGGAGACACAGGGTCCTACGGGCCATGTCAAAGGTAGAGCAGGATGGACTGCTGAGTGGGTGATCCCTCCTGGAGTGCTGGTCTCACTGCAGATGAGACCCCTATTATAGCACCTTTGCTTTGCACTATGCTGGGCCTCTCCTACCTCTTCTTTTAAAATGTCACAGGTCACCTTGTGGGAAAGCCCTAATACACTTGGCATGAGTGAGAATCTCAGACCTAAGAGGTGGGGCAGTTGAGTGACCTCTACATTGCCAAAGTTGCCATCTGCAGATCTTATTCTAGGAAATCCTGAATTTGGGGCTAGGCTGGAAGCCCAGAGCTCACGGGCTGACCCCAGGTCAGCATCCATTGCCACTGCCATTGCCACTGTGGCAGTGTGTCTCCAGCATGGCTACATTACAATCACCTGGGAAGCCTTTAAACAACCCCGACACCCAAGGCTTGCTCATGGATGTTTTTTTTTTTTTTCACAGCTCCAGGGGATCAACCTGTAGCAAGGTTTGTAAACCACCACCCTAGGGTGACTGGGAGGTGGGGGATCCAACCTGGTTGGCTTCCTCCAAACCCCTCCTATCACAGTTAGTATCATTTATAAGAATTGGAAATAATCCTATTTTTGCCACCTTAAATGTTTCTGGGATAAAACAAGGAATCCATCAGTTGATTAAGCTTGACCTCCTGTGCAGGATTTTCCAGTTCACAACACCCTGTCTTATTATGACCTCATGTGATCTTTGAAATAACCCTTGAAGAAGGCCTTGTTAATCCCACTTTCTGGATGAGGAAACTGAGGCCCACGGAGGGGCAAGGGTTTTCCTCACAGGCTTAGGTGAGTCAGCAGCAGAGCTGGGGCTGGGTCCGAAACCTCCCGACTCCAAGTTCACTGCTTGGTCCTGATACAACATCAGGAGCCCTCCTGCTGCCTGAGCATCTGTCCACTCAGTGGCAGCTGTGGCTCAGACCTGGGCCCAAGCGACTCTCACCCAATGGCCGGTGGCAGGTGCCCCCTCCAAGGACTAGGTCCCCCATAGCCCTCCCCTCTTGGCTTTTCAGTTCAGCTGACTGACATGCAAATTAGTTTAATTATTTCTTCTTCTAAAATAAATTATATTTTGCAGTAGCTGCAATATGTTGTGTCAGGCAAAATTACATTCAATATTTTTAAACTAATTGATGCAGCCTTGAGGAAGGCTGATTGACAGCCCGGGGCTGAGCAGGCTTGCAGACTTAACCGATTCCTAAATTAAAATTAAACGTGCTTTGGCCTGGTGCTTCCTCCTTGAGCTGCCTCGACATTAATCCAGGGAGGTGGCAGGTGAAGCCCCAGGGGTCTGAGAGGCCCGAGGAGGCTGGGTAGCTCAGGGTACCTCGGGGAGAGACCCAACTTGGGATGGGAGAACTGCTGTGGAGTGGGGCAGGTCTCTGGCCTCCGCTGGGCCTCAGAGTTTCTTCTGTATAATGGACGGGAGATTGGACTGGACAATCTGGAACTGAGACCTGTGCTTTTTGCTGACAGTTGTGGATCAAGCATCTCCTTTGTACCAAGGACACAGCAGTGAATAGGACAGCATGGTCTCGGTCTGGTGGCAGGGACAGAGATTACTCCAGACTGTGAGAAGAGCTGAGGGAAAAAAAGTTCAGGAGCTGTGAGAGCTTGGAGCAGGGGGTCTTGGTTGGTGGGATGAGGATTTTTTTCCTGGACTAAGTGATATTTCTGCTGAGTCCTGCTGAGTCCTGACTGGGAAGTAATTGTGCAAGGGGGACGGGAAAGGAAAGATTGTCTCAGGCAGTGGGATCGGCACGTGCGAAGGCCCTGGGGTGGGAGAGGAGGCTGTGGATAATGAGACTCTGGATCTCTTCCAAGGAGGGTCCCAGCCCCTAGTACAGTTACTCATTTGACATCTGACCAATCTGAGTGAGCATGGGGACAGGGCTGGGGGCCGGTGGGAAGGGAAGAGGAGATGGGGCCTGGCCTGGTGCCCCTGTTAGGGCATTCCTGGGAATGTGCTCCTCCCTGGAAGAATGGCAACAAATGCATATTAAGCATCTGCCAAAGACCAGGGTCTGGGCGGCACCGTTTCATCCTGCCAATCATGGTGGAAGGCAGAGACTGGTATTGCTGCTGTTTCACTGATGAGGAAACGAACTCTGAGGGGTGGCCCAAGGTCTCATAGGAGCTGGGACTCACACCTGGTCTGGTTTAAAGGGGGATTTTTTAACCACCACATGGGGTTGCCTTTCATGTCTTTAGCTGTCAGAATCCATTTTGCCTTCAAGGCCCCAAACAAATGTCCCTGCTTCCTCCAGGAAGCTTTCCTTGATTGCTCTTGGTTCTGGGTGATCCGAGGATAAGCCCAAGTCCCCCATGCCCACAAGACCACCTGTGATCATCCTGCTGTGGCCTCCCTGGCCTCATCGCTACCCCTCTCTCCCTCTTGCTCTGCTCCAAGTTTGCTCCTTTACCTACCTCAGGTCTTCGCCCAGATTTCTTCTCGGAGAGGCCTCCCCTAAAGACCTTATCTCCATTTGCCCTTTGCCATCCTACCAGACACTGCTTCCCTGCCTTACTCCTCTTTGTAGCATTTACCCAGCACTCTCTGTTTTTATTTAACTTGCTCACCCTCTGTCTATTTCCTCCTCTAGAAGGTAAGCAGAAGTTCTGTATGTTTTCTTTACTGCTGCATCCACAGCAACTGCTTGCATGGTACATAGTAGATGCTTAATAAAGACGTGTCCAATGAATGGACTCCAGTGTCTGTGGCATCCCTGACCATGAGCACGCTCCAGGAGGGATGCTGGGGAGGTGCAGGGGAGAGACAGAGACCTCCTTGGATGAACTGACTCTGTTGTGTCAGGGGTTGGGTCCCCTCCATTTCAGAAGCAGTCTAGTGCTGGGACCCTCTTCCTGCCTCTGTCTTTCTCTCTCTCTTGACCAAGGTTTTCTCATCAGTAAAACAAATGGAGTGGGATTCTGTGGTTCTCCTTGGCTGTCACAGAGAAAGAGAGAAGTGAAGCTGCAGAGTGGGAGTGGAAAGGGGGTGGATTGGGAGGGGGAGAGAGAGAGGAGAGAGATCAGCTTGAAGAAAGCGCCTTCCCTCTCACTTGCAGTGGTGGAGACCGAGCAGAGCTTGGACCCTCTTCTCACTGTTGCCCCATTCCCTCCTTCCTCCCCGAGGGAATTAAATTGCATCCAAACACCAGGCTCTGATTAGAGCTGGCCAGCTGGGCAGGAAGATTTATCATCCCAATTACAAGCCCGCCAAGACAAGCAGGCAGGACAGTGAGGCGCAGGGGGCGAGCAGATGGGGGTGCTCCAGGGAAGGGGGTGTCAGGGAAGCCAGCAGTGAACTCCTTGCACTCCCTGCCCTGTCCCCACACCCCTCCAGTGGGAGCAGGAGGCTCAGGTGCCTTTCTCTGTCCCTCTAAGAGACTTCAATCATCTATTTGGCTTCCACATGGAGACTGGAAGCTTTGACCTTATTGGGGGGAAGTTTATTCCTCCTAGGGGTGGGGGAGGACTCTGGGTGAAGTAGGGACCCTGGAATTATAACATCCCTGGAATTCAAAGGGGAGAGGGGGGAAAGTTTCCTTCCCCAGGGGGTTACCTGGTCCCTAACGTTCTGGGCTGTCCCGCTGAGACCATGCGGATATCACAAAATCTTTGTTTCTGTTGGGGTCCATTAGGTACTCAAGGTGGCATAGGATCCCAGGAGTCATCCAGTCCAAGAGGAGCCCAGGCCTGATTTACACACCTCTGGCGACAGGGAGCTCACTGCCTCTCAAAGCAGTTGCTTCCATGCAGAGCCGTGACATGTCTTTCTCCTGGACAGCCTCCCTGGAGCTCCCACCCACCTGCCCTGGCCCTGCCCTGGCCCCCAAGCCCAAAGCTGAGCCTGACAGCCTCCCATCTGTTCCCCCGACTCCACATTTGTCCCTTCCAAGCCACCCTTTCCACAAACCTGAGGGAACATTGGGGACCAAACATCTGATCATGCCACTCTTCTACTCAAAGACTTGTCACCTCCAGGAGATGTCTGGTTCCTCACGGGACATCAAGGCTCTTTCTGTACAAGCCCAGTGAGCTTCTTCACCCTCCCCTTGCCTCACCTGCTCCCGACAGCCTCCAGCCCCGGAGCCTGGCCAAACCCAGCCTCTCTGTTCTCAGAATGGGCCTCGGACTTCCAAGTTCCCAGGCCTTTGCACACAGGGGGCTTTCTGCCTGGAGCACCCGAATCCCCTTTCTGCCCAGGGAGAAACTTCCTTGGCCTTTGAAATCCAACTCAGATGTCCTCTTGGCCAGGTGCCGGTGCTCATGCCTGCAATCCCAGTGCTTTGGTTTGGGAGGCCAAGGTGGGAGGATTGCTTGAGCCCAGGAGCTGGACACCAGCCTGGGTAACACAGTGACATCCCCTTTCTACCAAAACCAAACAAAACACACACACACACAAAACAAAAAATAGATGTCCCCTCCTCCGGGAAGAGTTTTCTGGCCCTTGCTGGTTGGGTTGTCCTACCGAGACCCCACGGATATCACAATACCTTTGTTCCTGTCAGGGTCCTTTAGGTACTTAAGGTGGCACAGGATCCCAGGAGTCATCCAGTCCAAGGGGAGCCCAGGCCTGATTCACACACCTCTGGTGTATAAGGCTGTACAGGCTCACTGGGCCCGTATGGAAAGGGCAAGTCTCTCCCTGCTCCTTAGGAATTGCCGCGACCTCATGACTTTCACTCTGCGTTGCTTTGGTTTGGGAGGCCAAGGTGGAAGGATTGCTTGAGCCCAGAAGTCTCTCCCACCCCCCTGTGAACTCTCAGGTCGGTGGTCAAGCCTCGTTCATCACCGAGTCCCAGAGCCCAGCCCAGGCTGGGGGAGGTGACAGGAGGCCCCAGAAAACACTGGCTGGGGGTACACAGCTGGTGAGTGTGTGCAGGAGAAACTGAGCACTCTGCTGCTCAGACCCCTCTGCCACCTTCACTTTCCATCCCTGCCCCTTCCTCCAGCCTCCTCAGGCTCCCTCTATGGTCCTTCTGAGAGGCACAGATTGGGAGACAGAGAGCCTCATGGGGGACTCCCTTCCTTGGCCTCTGGCTCCCCAGGTACAGAACAGGATGGGTATGGGGCTGAAGCCCATCATCTCTGACATTCCTTTTCCTCTCAGATTCTTTTTCTGACTTTTAAGAGCAGCTGCTGTGCATCAGGCACACAGTATGCACTTGAGGCACATTATTTCTAAACTTTGGGGGATTTATGTTTTATAGAAAGCATTCCGCACAATGCCTGGCATACTGTAAGCTTTAAGTAAACAGAAGCTGCCATTATTATTATTATTTGTTTTCTGAGATGGAGTCTTGGTCTGTCATCCAGGCTAGAGTGCAGTGGCACAATCTGAGCTCACTGCAACCTCCACCTCCTGGGTTCGAGCCATTCTCTTGCCTCGGCCTGCCAAGTAGCTGGGATTACAGGCGCCCACCACCACGCCTGGTTAATTTTTGTATTTTTAGTAGAGATGGGGTTTCGCCATGTTGGCCAGGCTGGTCTCAAACTCCTGACCTCAGGTGATCCACCCACCTCAGCCTCCCAAAGTGCTAGGATTACAGGTGTGAGCCACTGTGCCCGGCTGGAAGCTGCTATTATTAATAGTTATCATTGTCACAGCCATGCAGTAAAGTAGGTATGATTGTTACCATTTTATAGATGAGAAAACCAAGGTGACAAGATGGAGAGTGACCTGTCCAGGCCCACCCAACTGGAAATCATGTGACTAGAAGCAGTTCTTCCCCATCATGTATTCCTGTTTTTCCATCTGGGCAGGCAAGCCCGTTCATTTGTGCATTCAGTAGACACACACGCCTACTGTGTGCCTGGCCTGCGTGAGTGCTGCAAGTGTAGACTAGGCCCTGCCCTCATGGAAGGCACACTTTCCCTGGGAAGAGCAATCTTCACTGAATACTCACACGGATGCATCTACAAATCATAACACGTGCTCTGTGGCATGAAGGGAAAAGCAGGGTGCTGTGAGACATGACTTGGCCTGGGGTGACCCAGATGGGGAAGCTTCTGGTGAGTCTGGTTAACCCTTTGCTGTCCTGGACATCTAGCTATGATCCCTCCAGATCAGCTTAGAGCTGGGTGACTCCTGAGAGTGTGGCTGGATGCCCCCGGCACTCCCCGCTCCCAGTGTTGGCTTTCCAAGTCTCCCCTGGACCCCCCCTCAGTCTCTTTGAAGACTGTCCCTTTACAACTGCCCTTTCCACCGAAGGATTCAGACACAAATTGTACTTTAAATTCAATATCAGTCATTAATATTTCATGATTACAAAACGTTAAAGATAATGTCAGTGGAAGGAGCGTCTGCATGGGCAGAATGGATGACTCAGAAGTTCGGGGAGAGGGGAGCCGGCATACTAAGTGGTTCGGGAGTCTTTGAGGTAATCCAGTATGACAGGCGGCGGCTCCCGGCTGAGTGCAACATTTTCCGAGGTGCTCACCAAGCGCTGCCGCTGTGTATAAATATTTCCCCTCTGATTCTTTTTACCTCATGTTTGTTACGCCCGGGAGCAGGTGGGGCTGCTGTGACCCTCTGAGCTTCCCTTCTGTTCTTGAGGAAGCCAAATGGACGCTCTGGCGGGCGGGCATGGGGCTGGGCGGGCAGAGCCGGTGGCCATGCACCTGGGCCTCCTGCTGGCTCCTGGGAGGCGGGAGGTCTGAGTCGAGCCTGCCCCTGCCTGGACTTGCTCTGTGATCTAGGCGCCATCCCTGTTCTTCCCTGAGCCTCTGTTTCCTCATCTGTAAATGGGGATAATAAGTTTGTCCTCATCTCATGGAGATGGTGAAAAGGAAGAGTGGGTCCCTTATTTGTGACAGCTCTTTTTTTATTATTTATATTTGAGACAGAGTCTTGCTCTGTTGCCCAGGCTGGAGGGTAGGGGCGTGATCTTGGCTCACTGCAACCTCTGCCTTTGGGTTCAAGCCATTCTTGTGCCTCAGCCTCCCCAGTCACTGGGATTGCAGGCACTCAATCCCAGATGCAGGTTACCACCACACCCAGCTAATTTTTGTATTTTTAAGCAGACACAGGGTTTTGCCATGTTGGCCAGGCTGGTCTCAAACTCCTGAACTCAGGTGATCTGACCATCTTGGCCTTCCAAAGTACTGAGATTCCAGGTGTGAGCCACCACGCCTGGCCTGTGAGAGCTCTTGATTTTGCGCCAGCACCAGGGAAACTGAACTGGGGGGCAGCTGAGGAGAGCCGGGCTCTGGAGCCAGGCAGGCCGGGGCTGGGACTCGACAGATGACTTCGCCGTGCTGAGTCAGTTTCCGGCGGTAGAACGGACAGCCCTGAGGGATGAAGATTTCATGACCTCATCATAGGAAAGGGCCCTGAACAGAGTTAAGACCGACAGATACCATCCACTGAGCACTTACTAAGCACCAACCACCAGGCTAAGTTCTTCCTATGAGCTGTTTAATCCTCCCACCACCTCTGTGAAGCAAAACCATTCCTTTTCCCATTAATTAACGTCCTGGGTGAGGAGTGGGCGGGGGTTGGGGATCGCAGTGCAGAGAAGGGGGGTCTCAAGCCCAGTGGCTACTCTTTTCCTTTCAGGGATACATCTCCTTCCCCAGGGTCAGTTACTGGGGTTGATGGATGGGACGGGGGTGGGGCTCAGAGAGCAGAGAGATCCCGGAAAAGGGAGGCCACAGCCATGCCGCGGGGACCAAGCACACCTGGTCGGAATCCCAGCTTTGCCAGTGCACATCTTTGGCAAGGAAGTTTCCTAACTCTCCGAGCCTCGATTTTCCCATCAGGAAAATGGGTGCTGATCATGCTACTGATCATAATTCAATAAAGTATGTGCTAGAAAGCATCTATCCCAGAATGTATATTAAGTAAAAATTGTAAAATGTTTGTGGAGTACCCCTTCCCTGATTCTCTCTCCTGTGAAATAGCAGTCTTACAGGCTTCGTATGCTATTCTAGCTGCTTTCTGAAAGAGACCCACTGGGAAGAAACACAATGCTTAACCCAAGAGGATATTGCTGCTGGCGGTGGGACATCGGCCGGGTGACAGGTTGGTGGTGTGCATAGGGGGGTCGTGTATTTGTGGGTAGGGAGGGGATGTATCCCTGCCCAGCAGCCAGGCCAGTCCTCCCTGGCTTCCTCTGCAGACCAGAGCCTCAATTGCTACCTAGGGAGCAAGTTTGAGGAGGCAAGAAGGGGGGGCTCTCTTCCCCCAAGTCCAGCCGCCACTTCCTCTCCAGCCACCTTTGTTATCTCCCTTTCATGCAGCGGAGGAGTGGATTCAAAGGCTCCAGGGCAGCAGGCACTGAGGTTTGAGCCAGCTTTATATTTCCTTTTAAACTGCAGTTGAAAGAGACGAAGGGAACTTCAGCCTAGGGACTTCCTCGGCCCCAGAATGGGCCAGTAGGGCCTGGGAAATGGGGGGACAGCAGCTAGGGGAGGAGGAAGAGGGCTGGCAGGAGGAGCTTGGGGCAGGAGGGGCGCGGGGGAGAGAGGCCTGGGGTCCCGATGGGCAGAGGCGGGTTTCAATGTTGCCTGCCCGCCTGCAGCTCAGAGAATCAACCATATCCCTGTAGTCATGATTGCTTACTGGTGGCTCTGTTGATGCCTGAGACCTTGAGGCCTGATGGGTCAGAGAAGCTGGGAGAGCAGGTAGAGGCCGTGGTGGTGGCAGTGTTGCTCTGGGCATGGAGGAAGTCTGAGGGCACTCCCCTTGCTCCTCTCCCCATGCTCTCAGTTCCTCAACCCCACAGGCTTACTGAGCTGGATGCCATGTCTCAGGGCTCTCTCTCTCTCCCACCTCACATTTCGCCCTAGCTGCACCAAACTGACAGTGACACACACACACACACACACACACACACACACACGTATTCTTCCAGAAACTCAAGCCAAGCACCTTGGAGTCATCCTTGACCCCTCTCCATCCCTCCCCAGCACATCAGCCCATGAGCAGGTCCCACTGGCTCTATCTTCGGCCTGTATCCCAAAGCCAGCCAGTTCTCACCTCCTCCTCCCCTCCTCTGAATCTACTGCCCTGGGCCAGTCCATGGTCCTATCTCTCCAGAACTATTGCTTTCAGCTTCTAGCTAAGCCCCAGCTTTCCCCTCAGGCTCTAGGCTCCTCTCAATGCAGCTGCCAGAGGTACCCCGTCTGAGAACATCCCTCCTGTCCCCAAACCCCTCCAATGACTCCAACTTCATTTGGAGTAAAGTCCAGAGACCCTCCAGTGGCTCTGGCTGACCATGCTGTCCCTCATCATCCACACTGGCCTCTTTGCTGTTCCTCCAACATGCTTGGCAAATTACACCACAGGGCCTTTGCACTGGCTGCTCGCCCTGCTTGGGATGCTGTTCGTTTAGATGTCAGCATGACTCCCTCCCCTTCTGAGGTCTTTGTTGAAATGTCTTTTCCTCATCTCTTAGATGTTCCCCTAAGAGAAGCAATGCCCCTCCTCCTCCCAGTTCCTTTTCCCAGCTTCCTTCTCTCCTTGTTTCTTCTTAGCACTGAACATCACCTGACATGCTATGTTCGTGCTTTCTCTGTTGATAGTTTTGTTCTCCCTATGAGAATAGGAGTTTTTTTGTCTTGCTCAAGGCTGGATCTCCAGCCCCTAAAACAGGGCTTGGCATATAGCAGGTGCTCAACAAATGATAAGAAAGCCTAGCTTGAGACCAGCCCTACCCCCTTGCCTTGAAACCCCGCGGGATCTTTGCTCGCACCCGTCAGCTTTTGCCCCACCTTCATCCCTGTGGGATCTTTGTCTAGTTTCTTTCTCTTTGCCCCGCCCCCAACCTTTGGCCCCTCCCTCATGGGCTTTGACTGACAGTGAAGCCTAGGCTCTGCCTCCAGCCCTTGGCCCCTCCCCTCAGCTTTTGCTCCTTTGCCCCATATTTGCCTTTGAAGGAGGCACGGCCCCCAGCTCACCCGCCTCCATGGCCAGCACCGTGATATTGTGCCAGCCGGCCGTCTCGCGGTCCAGCCCCTTGCCAGTCACGATGGCGCCGGTGTCCGCATCGATATCGAAGATCTGGTCCAAATCTGATTCGCGGTCAATGGCGTACCTGCGGGGGGCAGGGCGGGGCTGATTGAAGGTGCCCCCGTGTCAAATGGAGCCCGTGCCCCTGTCCCCCCACCCCACTCCAAGAGAGGGACCGCCTGCCTGGGACACACACAAGAGAAACCCCTTGCGACTGAGGAGGAGAGGGAAGCGATTGAGTTTGCATCCCAGTTTCACGGGTAGCTGCTGTGACCATGGGCAGCCCTCAATCTTTCTGAGCCTTAGTTTCCTCAGTTGGAAGGGAGCGAATAATTTGTACCCACAGTTGTTGTGAGGGCTGGAAGCTGGCAAACTGCCTGACACAGTGTTAGACTCACTGATCTTTTCTTTTCTCTTCCTTCCTTCCTTCCCTTTCTCTCTTTCTCTCTTCCTGTCTTCCTTCCTCCCTCCCTCCCTCTCTCTCTCTCTTTCTTTCTCTTTTCTTTCTTTCTTCCTTTCTTCTCTCCTCTCTCTCTCTCTCTCTCTCTCTCTCCTTTCTTTAGCCAGGGTCTCACTCTGTTCCCCGGGCTGGAGTGCAATGGCTCCATCATGGCTCATTGCAGCCTGGATCTCCCGGACTCAAGCGATCCTCCTGACTCGCTGAGCCTCCCTAGTAGCTGGGACTGCAGGTGCGTGCCACCACGCCTGGCTAATTTGTGTGTGTGTGTGTGTGTCTGTGCGTGTATATTTGCAGAGACAGGGTTTCGCTATGTTGCCCAGGTTGGTCTCGAACTCCTGAGCTCAAGCGATCCACCCACCTTGGCTTCCCAAAGTGTTGGGGTTACAGGCCAGAACCACTGCGCTAGGCCGATTTTCAACCTTCCCTAAGAGGTGCCCTTGGAACTGAGCTTGAAGGCAGAGGCCAGGAGTGGGGATGGCATTCTGGGCAGGGGAAACAGAAGGGGCAAAGGCGCGCCGGCTGAGAATTATCCCAGGAATGGTAAACACTGCTAAATGGCTCGAACCGGGAAGTAGGGGAGAATTTGCCACCAGAGCGCACGGGCAAAGCACGCAGTTGGCGTGTCCTGGGAGCCAATGGGGAGTTTTGAGCAGGGGAGAGGGGGTCAGTTGTGGCGTTAGGTGGCTTCTCTGGAGGCTGCGGCGTGGAGGCCCCAGCCCAGGGACACGCGCTGGGTGAGTGCGGTGGGAGGGGGCATGGGGGCACGGCCGCCGGCTCCTCCCAGCACGCTCGAGCTAATCTGCAGCTTTTCAGTTGCCGCGTGAAAAAGCCCTTTGTTCCGCCTTCTTCCCGGGCCTTTGTGTGGCGGCTCCAGGCCTTAAAGGCCCGTGTCCAACACATGTCTCCAACGGCGGCGGCCCAGAGAGGCCCCGCCAGCTTCGGCCGCCGCTTCCCCGTGCTGATAACGCTGGTGGGGGCGCCGCGAGGCTGCGCACGGACAAAGGCCTCGAATGCCAAGAAAGCGCTCTTTGTGCGCCACGACAAAGCAGCCTGGTAAGGAGGGGCCCCTGCGCAGCCACCCGGCCCCTCCCACAGGCAGGAGGAAAGGCGCCCTTTTGCAGTCTCCCGGAGTGGGGAGGTGAGGACCCCAGAAGCATTGCCTGCTGGGGGCCCAGAGCCCTGAGATGACCCTCAGTGCCTTGGCTGCATTGCCAAACCTCTCTGGGTCTCAACTCCCCATCTCTGAAATGCGGATATTGACACCCAGTGGGACTCTGTGGGTCTGAAAGCAGTCAGAGCTGGGTTTGAGACCTCCACCACTGATTCTACCTGTGTGACCTTGGGCAAGTCTCTGTTTGCTCACCTGAAAAAGGGGGTGACTGCTCTCACCCCACACTGTGGTGTTAGAGGAGGGGCGGGGCATACAAGACAGCTCTTAGGCTTTTCATGTTTACTGTCCCGAAGGTCAATGCCTATGGCAGACTGTAAGCCTATGGGTGTAGTGGGACTTACAAGCCAATCCACCAAACGCTCAGTTTAATGCTCCATCCTGTTCCTAAGCTGCTAAACCCATATTCTTCTTGCCCCTGGCCACCTTGAGTCCCGCTGACCTGGGTGAAAGTACGTGGGGAGGTTCAGACCCATGATTATAATTCCTCCCTAGCACGCACTTAACAGTTTGGAGACTGCTTTTCCCCCAGCCATCCCTCCATTCGCTCCATTATGCCCTAAACACTACTTGAGTGCCTTCTCTGTGGTGGTCTGTGCTAGACCCTGGGGAGAAAGTGGCAAGTGAGATAGCAGAGGTCTCTGCCAGGCATCTTATGAGGCTGATGTGATCTCCCCCATTTTGCAGATGGAAACACCGAGGCTCAGAGAAGAAACTTGCCAAGCTTAGAGCTGCC
The DNA here is from genome assembly GCA_963573385.1 of Cacajao melanocephalus. Taxonomy (NCBI): domain Eukaryota; kingdom Metazoa; phylum Chordata; class Mammalia; order Primates; family Pitheciidae; genus Cacajao; species Cacajao melanocephalus. Next base: position 95,421 of record CAUYLG010051311.1, on the reverse strand, counting down.
AGGTGCGGTTGTGCAGGTTGTGTCATGCACAATGATACCAGGCTGAAGTGGGGAAGCGGGGGTGAATTCCAGCCAGCCTTCTGCTTGCCCAGCCATGTGTCCTAGACCAGGAAGTATCGAAGGGGGCCCTGTTTCTTATTTATAAAAGGTGACATGGGCTAGTGATGCCAGTGCCCTGCTCAAGGGTGCACAGTGACTCTGTCACAGAACTGAAATTTGAAACCAAATTGGGGATTCTCTACCAGAGTTCTTTTTAGCCTGACCCACGGCCCATTCAAAGTTGAACCAGCCAAAGCCTGGATGCGTGGAGCTTCAGGCCTCCTTTGCCCCAGCCTGGTCCCATCAGATACCTGAGTCCAAAGGAGGTTGAAGGAGGCTCCTGAGTGTCAGTTCAGCTGGAAGGAACCTTGGAGACCTCCTCCCATTCTACAGGTGGGAGGATAGAGGCCAGGAGAGGATTAGAGACATGACTCAGACTGGGCTCCTGGTCCCTGGTCCAGGCTGGGCGAGAGGCCAGGCTTATGGGAGGATGCCAATTGCCTTCTTGTTTCTCCTCCCTTGTTGGCTCAGAGCTCTCTCCTCTCTCCTCCCTCCATGCTGCTGCTGCTCCTCCTCCTCCTCTTCCTCGTTTTCCATGTTTTTCTCTTTTGTTCCTTCTTTGAGAGGAAAGGAGGGGCTGGAATCTAAGTGGAGGCAGCTGTTCCCAAGGCCATAGGGCGGGGGCAGCTGGGACCCGCCATTAACCAGCTAAAGACTTGGGGCTGGGGGTCAGTGCGGCTGGCTGAACCCAGGTGTTTTTGTTCCAGCTCAGGGAGCCAGAGAGTGAGTGGGAGGGAGGGGTGGGAGGAAGCAGTGTGTGGCAGGGCCTGTGGCCAGGCAAATGTGGGGGTGGAGGGGTGGGGTGGGAGCGAAGCTTGTGCAGCTCACGTGGAGTACTTACATGGGTTGTGTGTTTGGTCTGTGTTGTGGGTGGACAGTGTGTGTTTTGTGTGGCGTGAATAGGTGAGTGGTGTGCCTGTGTGTGTGAGAGTTTGCATGACAGTTGAGCAGAGGCTCAAGAGGCAGCAGCTCAGCCCTGGGTCTGCAGCCAGGTCTGTGTTACCCCTGGCAAGTCACTTCCATCTTTAATTTCCAGCACAATAGAGATGATAATCCTACCTTGTAAATTGTTGGGAGAATGAAACGCATGTAAGGTGCTTAGCTGAGTTCCAGGAAAATTACTCCATGAATGGGAACTACTGCCACTCTAATTATTATTCAGAGATGTCTGGCGGGGGGTACACAGGAGTCCCCTCAGCCCAGTGTGTGGCTTGCATGTCTGGGGGCAGGGAGGGCACCACGCAGGGACACAGTAGTCTGAGAAGGACAGAAGGCAGCTGTGGGTCTAGAAGGTTCTGCTGAAATTTTGCAGTCCTACTTCTCATTTGGTGACAATGATCTGAAGGGCAGCAAGGGGGACTAGAGCAGGTGAGGCTGGGGGAACAGGGAGAGAATATGAGTTTGTGGCAGCTCGTGTGTGTGTGCACTCACACGTGCAAGGGAGGCCTGGGAAGGGTGCTTGGGGTGAAATCTAATGCCCATCTGCCTAGGTTTGAAACCTAGCTGTGTGACCTTGAGTAAGTCACCTAGTCTCTCTGTTCCTCAGTTTCCTCCTCTTAAAAATGGAGACAGTCATACCCACCTCACAGGCTGGTTGTGAGGTGTGGTCAAGTGACTGCCCATAAAGCACTTAAGATGGTGCTTGGTGTATAGATCAGCTCTTGTTTTTATTTGTTGAGCAAGACTTTGTGTCGGGAGCTCTTCAAATCCTCCCAGATGCCGTCGTCACTCATTTTATACAGGAGGAAACTGAGGCTCGGAGAAGCCAGGTACCTTGCACTGGGCCACACAGGGATAGTTAGTGGCAGAGCCAAGCTCCCATGTCTGTTCAGAGGCAGAGGTTAAGTGCATTCTCTTAAGGAGCCAGCCAGATACACCTGCTGGCATTTCCATGTGTCAGCAACAGCACAAAATGGTGCTGTTGTCAAGGTTAGGGTGGAGAAAATGGGGCGGGTGCTGCTTCCTGGTTGGGGTGCACATGTGGTTTTCCTCTATGTAAATATGTGCATATATAATGCACACGGGCATAATAAATTGGGAAGGCGGCAGGCTTATGCACATACAGGCTTTCTGGTGTGCCTTGTGTGGGCATATGAACATACGTGCAGCTGGCTAAATGGTGCAGCTGCCACCCAAGCTGCGTGTGTGTGTGTGTGTGTGTGTGTGTGTGTGTGTGTGTTGGGGTGTAGTGGGAAAATCCTCTTCAAAAACAAAGCAGACTGCTTCCTGCTCCACTGTCCCAACCAAGGGATTCCTTTCTGCTCACTCCACCCTATCTGTGACTCTTTCCCCACCGACTCCCTTTAGGCATATACTCAAAAGCACATACACGATGCCTGGAAAATTGTATGTGGTTAATACTGGCTGCAGAATGAAAGGGGGAAAAAAACGGGTGTGCAGACCACCAAGAAAAATGGTAATGACTATTTCCTGAGGGCCTGCTATGTGCTAAGCCCTTAATCCTTCTTCCAACCCTGAGCGCACCAGGCACAGAACTTGGTACGTAGTAGACATTTAATACCTATGAATGAGGCACATACTATTATGATGCCTATTTTAGAGATGGGGAAACCAAGGCTCAGAGCGGGTGCATTGGCTTGCTGAAAACTCTCCAACTGAGCTGGGATTTGAATCCAGGTCTTCTCTGATTCCAAAGCCCTTGCACTTTCTGCTGCACCACACTGTGGGGTGCTGGGTGGAGACATGAAGTGCTCCCTTCCTCTGCTGTAGCGTGGACTAGCTGTTTTTGATGTTCAAAAGAGACTCGCGATGGGGCTAGGTAGGAACATGGCTGGGCTAATAAATGGCCAGTCTATCTGCAAACCTGCCTTAATCGAGAGGTGGACCCATCTGAGCACTTTCCTCCCTCCTAAAGCCTTCTAAGGCTTCCCACTGCCTACAGGATAAAGTCCTGCTTCTTCATGTGCCATTCAAGGTCTTTTGCTGCCTGTCTCCAAGTGCCCCCTTGTCCGTATCATGAGCTCATCCAGCTAATCTCTCTGCTCCCAAACTTAACCTCCTGGCTCCACGATCCTTTCCCTGCCACCTCCCCTCCCCATCACGCCAACCTGGAGCACACTCTCCCCGTTCCAAGCCTTGTCCTCTTTGTCCCCTTGCAGAGGCCCCTTTGGGCAAACTGCTGTCCCTCCTCTTCCTGGTGCATAAACTACTCACCCCTCCTTGGAGCTCCTCAGGCCCCTGCCTCAGCGCAGGCCTACTTGGACCTGGATCTGTCACTGCATTTGTTCACACAGGGGCCCAGGCTTCCCACTGGCCCCTGTCCGACTCATCTCTGTGGCCGGTGCACAGGGGAGGGCACTGCACAAGTTTGGGAAACTGCACCTACCACAAGGAGAGTAGGAAGCAGGGGTGAAATGGCAAAAGGCTAGATTCAGTGGTCAGTCATGGGTCAGACCCCAGTGCTCCCCCTTTTGAGCTGGGTGGCCTTGGGAAGTCATTTTCCCTCTCTGACCCTCAGTTTCTTCATCTGTCAAATGAGTACGATGTGCTCTGAAGGGTAAATGTAGTAACATGAGGTACTGTCTACTCTCTCCAGTGCAGAGGCCCAGAAAAAAATCTCTGTACTGTCTGCATTTCTGTAATTTCCAGGCACTCACTGTTCCCTGCCAACCATGCTAGGCAACATCTCCCAGGATGCCACTTCATTTCTTCATTTCCAGGGACGCGCCAAGCTTATTCCTGCCTCAGGGCCATTCTACTTGCTGTTCCCTCTACCTAGCATGCTTTTCCCCACATTTTTGCATGGATGGCTCCCCATCATTCTGATCTCAGTTCATGTGTCACATTCCTGACGACTCAATTCAAAGCGGCCCTGTGTGGCCCTGATCCCTCCTTATCCTATCACTCTGTCTATTTTCTTCATAGTGCTTTCAGCAATTATTCCATTTGCTGTCCGTCTCCCTGCAGAAGGCAAACTCCATGTGGGCAGGGATTCTGTTTTATCATCTCTGCTTCTTCACTGCACAGCACATTGCCAGGCATGACTCAGTGCTGAGTGGCTGCCTAGGCCTGTGACCCTGAGAACACAGGCGGTGCCAGAATGGAACCCTTAGAGCAAGCTGTACTCTGGCAGCACATATGGCCGGAGAGAACCCCTTCTCTGTCTCCCGCAGCCCCTCACTTCTATGTGTACCCCACAGTCTGGGAGCTCCACCCCAGCTCTGTCCGTGGCTGAGTCATCTTGGTGTCCCCAGGCCTGGCTCAGAACCTGGCACGGAAGAGGAGCTGGGTAAATGTTTGTGGCGTTAAATTGGACCAGTCTCAAGCTCCTCACTGCCTCCACATCTGAGGAGCCCCAGGGAAGGGGCTGGCAGAGAGAGATGAAAGAAGGTGAGAAGCAGGTTTCAAAGTTGGCCCTTTCAGTGCAGATAAAAGCAGGAGGGAAGGGAGCCAAAGTGGGGAGGAGGGAGAGGACTGAGGGGGGCGTGGAGAGTGGAATTGGAGAGGAGGGGAGCTGGCAGACGGGAGCACTGACCTGGGGCCAAGGACTTGCCTCCCGCTCCATGTTATCTCCCTGGGAGAGGCGGCAGAATCCTTCCCCGCTCCCTGGCCTCAGCTCCCTGACAAACAGGGATGACAATGCCTTCTCTGGAGAGGTCTGGACCCAGGCCAGAGGCCAAGGGGGATGTTCAGAGACTGTGCCACCAGCCCGGGTGGAAGGGCATGAAGGAGTTCGGAGGCAGTGGAGGGTGGCACTGGCAGTGAATGTGGTGAAAGCTGCGTGGGCATTCTGGGTTTCAGGACAGAGTCTGAGCTCCTCGGCCTGCCTATGAGACCCTGTGAGACTTCACTTTTGTACCTCATCTCCCCCAGCCCTCTATAGCGATAACGGTCTGCTGTTCTCCAGGCACACCTACCACTCCTTTGCCTCTATACTTCTGCACAAGCTGTTCTTCTGTCTAGAATGTGCCTCTCCTCATATTTACACCATACCCAGATACCCAACTCAGGTCAATTCCTGTCTCCTCTGGAAGTCTTCCCAGACCCCTGGGGCTATCTCCTAATCTGAGAGTCCATGAACAGTTAAGCAGCATAGTATCTGTGTGTCTCGCCTAGGGCTGCCATGTAAGGTTGCAAAGGCTGTGCACTGCACAATCCTAATAGAGCCATTCAGACACACAGTGATGGGAGTGTTGCCCTCTGGAGTTGCACAATTGCAGAGGTCCTCAAATAAACTTTCCTCCCACCTCTCCTTAATGCCCAGCACAGAGCTAGGCTCATAGTCAGCTCAGGGGTTACTCATTGACTAGGTACAGGGGTTTTGGGAATGAATCAGGGAGCCCCAATGCCTCCTTCCCATCCATCTAACACTGGCCACTCCCCCCACCACTAACTGTCTCCTCTGGATCAGTTTCTTCTATAGCCTTTCCTCCCTCCTTTTCTATCTGAACTTCTTCCAACTTAGGCAACCATCAGGAACTCCCCAACACGTGCAGCTCCCGGACCCTTCCAGGGAACCCAGCTGGGATCCCTGCTCTGCCTTTGTCTCGCCTGTGTGTGTGTCTGTTTCTTCCCTTGTCTGGCTTCCTCCCCAAGGCTCCTTTCTCTGTTTCCACATTGCCACGTCGGTCCCTCCTGTCCTCTTTCCATGGGTTTTTCTCTCTCTCCAATCTCTTCCTCTCATTGTTGGTCTCTCTACATCTCCGTGAGTCTGTTTTTCTGCCTCTTTTCTCAGTCTTTATTTTTATTTTATTTTAATTAATCTATTATTTTCAGACGGAATTTCGCTCTTATTGCCCAGGCTAGAGTGCAATGGCGCGATCTCAACTCACTGCAACTTCTGCCTTCCGTGTTTAAGCGATTCTCCTGCCTCAGCCTCCAGAATAGCTGGGAGTACAGGCGGGCGCTACCATGCCCAGCTAACTTTGTATTTTTAGTAGAGATGGGGTTTCACCATGTTGGTCAGGCTGTTTGCAAACTCCTGACCTCAGGTGATCCACCACCTCAGCCTCCCAAAGTGCTAGGATTACAGGTGTGAGCCACCGCGCCCGGCATCTGTTTTTACAAATCATTAATTCACCACATATTCAGCATGTGTCCACTGAGTGCTGAGGCCTGGGCTAGGCCCTGTCTGTATAGCAGTGAACAAACAGATGTAAATCCCTACCCTCAGACAGCTTACCTTTCAGTGGGAAAGACAAACAAGGCCATCAGAAAAGCAGGTAGCGTGTCAGATGGCGATGAAGGCTAATGAGGAAGCAGCAGAGGAGGACAGGGGATAGGAAGCGTCAGGGCTAGGGGTTGGGGTGGAGTTGAAATTTTAGGAAGAGCGATCAGAGAAGGTCTCACTGAAAAGGTGACTTTTGAGCAAAGACCTGGAGGAAGTGAGAGAGCGAACGATGCGTGTTGGGGGAGCTATTAGGGTGAGAACATTCTAGGCCGAGGGATCGGCTGTAGTACAGGCCCAGTGTGCCGGTGAGCTTGGTGTGTCTGTAAGGCTGTGAGGGGCCAGTGTGGCTGCGGCCGAGTGGACTGGAAAGGAGCAGGAGGTAAGGTCTGAGAGGCTACAGGGCGGCCGGAGCATGTCACGGTCAGGGCTTGGGCTTTTGTTTTGAGCTCAATAGGTGTCTTTGGAGGGCTTTGGGCAGAGCAGGGCCAGGCTTTGGTGTGCATTTGAGCAGCATCAGGCTGGCTCCTGCAATTCTAGGTTAAAGAGGGGTGAGGACAGAATCAGAGAGACCAGCGAGGAGGCAAACTGCAATACTTCAGGCAAGAGAAAATTGTGACCTGGACCGAGGTGTAGCAGCAGAGGTCAGACTCTGGATCCATGTTTAAGGTAGAGACAGCAGGATGTGCTGATGGACTGAAGGGAGGCGTGAGACAATGAGAGGGGCAAGGCTGTCCCCAGCATTTTTGACCTGAACAACTGGAAGGATAGAGCTGTCATTCCCAAGATGGAGATGATGCCAGGCAAACTGGTGTTGTTTTTTTTTTTTTTTCCTTTGGTGGAGAGACCAGGAACTCAGTTCTGAATTTAAGTTTGAGGTGTCTAGCAGAGTACTAAGGGAGATGATGAGAGGGAAGGGGGTCAGGGAGAAGACTAGGGGAGTCCTGGGCACAGGGATGGCCCAGCCAAGAGACCAGAGAGCTAGTGTGGCTGCAGCCCGCAGCGCCGCGCTCTGTCTGTCCCTCTTGGTTCTCTCCCTCCGTGGCCTGGCTCCCCTTCCTCTCCCACTGACTGTTCTCACATCTGCTTCCTTGGCCCTTTGTCTCCGTGCCTGTTTCTCTCCAACCCCTTGCGCCTCTCTCTGCGCCTCCCTTCCCCACGCAGCCCCTTCCTCCGGCCCTCCCCACCCCAGCCCTCCTCCCATCTGCCCGCAGTCTGTCTGCGGGGGGCGATGGCGGGATAGCAGGCAGCAGGCGTCGGCCCCGGGCGGGGGTCTCACCGGACGGGCCGGTTGGCGGCGTCGGGGTCCCGCGCCGTCACCACGCCGACCAGGGAGCCCACCTGCGCGTCCTCCTGCACCTCCAGGAGGCCGGAGGGCGGCCGGAACTCGGGGGGCTCGTCCACGTCGGTCACGGCCACGCGCACGATCGCTTGGTCGCGGAACGTGCCCAGGTCGGCGAAGCGGGGGTCCACGAACTTGTTGAGGGCCTCCAGGACCACGGTGTGGACGGGCTGGGACTCGAAGTCCAGGCGCTGGGGGAGGGAGCAGAGGGCCGGTTAGTGGGTGTCTGGTGGACACTGAGGCCTTCACGAGGGAGGCCAAGGCAGGCGGGGCTGGCCCAAGGTCACACGTTGTCTCAGCAGGGGCAGCAGGGATGATTGGGCTGCGTTGCAGAACTGACCCAGACCAACCCTGTGGATTATGCTGGAGAAACTGAGGCTCCTCGAGGACAGTCTTGCCTAGGGACACAGCCACTCCAGGCTAATGCGCTGGGCTCCCAAACTTCCTGCCTCCCAGCGCAGTCTGTGGGCATATTTCATTAGTTTATTTCACGAACACAAAGCACCTACTGTGTGGCAGTGCTTTAAATATATTAACTCGACTTTACAGCAACCCTAAGAGGCTTGTGTTCTTATGATCTGATTTTATACATGGGGAAATTGAGGCCCAGAAAGGCTCAGTAACTTGCCCAAGTCACCGAGCAGTGAGTCACTAGCGGAGCCAGGATTCCCTGGTATGCAGGAGTTAGCAACTAATGTGAGTTGAGCCTGATAAGCCGAGCTGCCTTACAGCTTTCCTCTGAGATCCGGCTAAATCCACGCTGAGCCTGTGCTGCTTATCGGGGGGTGCTAATGGGTGACCCTCTGATGAATGAGCTGCAAGGCTGTGTGTTAGCTCTGGCCTTCTAAAGACACTGCCTATAGCAAAGAGAAAAAGCCATGGTGGAGCTGCAAGGACCTCAGTTGCATGGTGGGGGAGCAATTTGATTGGCAAGAGTGACCTTCCAGGAGACCCACAGGCAGGTGCCAGCCCTGTGTATGGGGTCCCATTGCTCTCAGAATCCCCCACCCTCGACTTCTCCAGCAGCAAAAACAGCCGTGTCCTGCCTCCAGCCTGTTGCCTGGGAAATCAGGATGCAGGGAGGCAGGCAGTGGCCTGGCCTGGGAGTGAGCAATGGACTCTGGAGCCAGGTCATCAATCTGCTCCCTGAGCCATCACTGACTCCACAGAGACACCCTAGGCGCCACTGCTGGAGCAGGTGGCGGGAGGGGGCCTGAGAGCTGTGGGTAGGGAAGATTAAACAGCCCAGGGGATGAGCACAAATGCTGTGCTGGAGTCCCCAGGCTAAGTTTGAAGCCTAATTCTGCTGCTGGGTGAAGCTGGGTTTCTCTGGGCTTCCAATTCTCCTTCTGTAAAATGGGCTCATACATGGAGATCAAAAGACTGAAAACCACTAGTGCTTACAGAAGGGAGATTCTAGAGCTGGACCCCCTGGGCCTGTATCCCTACTGAACGAGGCTCGATGCATGACCTTGTGAATGTTACTGAATTTCTTGGGGCGTCAGTTTCTCATCTATAAAATGAATAATAACGGCATCTCAGAGGGTTGATGAAGGGATCAAATGAGATAATACGCAGAAAGTAGTTGAAGGGCACGTGGCACATGGCAAGCACTTTATCACAAGTAGTAGCTATTATATTATTATCCTCTGGGAAGGAGCTGAAGGAACTGGGCGTTTTCTCTATCCTCAAGCCCTCGATGCCAGGTAAAGAGCAGGTTATTATGTGCTTGCTGAGTGAAAGAAGGGCTGTCGGGGCAGATGTTTCTAGAGGTCTTGGAAGGCAGCACTCAGGCTGATAGGCACAGATTTAGGGAGACAGACGCAGGCTGAACGGGAGGAAGAAGAGCTTGATGGTGGTGGAGAGTGAGCGTCCTGTTACTGGAAGTATACAAACTGACCACCTGTGGGCCAGTGCAGGGGACTTAGACCTCCCATGGGAGAGTAGGGTTGGAGTGGATGGTCTCAATGGCCTTTGCAGCTCCGACTTGCCAAGCCCCTGACCAAATCCTGGAAGACGGATTTTGGCTTCTTTATTTGACCTCCCTAGGGATTGCTGAGTTTGCAGTTTTCGTTTCTGGTTCCTGGGTCAGCCAGTGGGCGAGGAAGGCCGTGAGAGAGGAAAGAGCTTTGGAGTCACCAGACCTGGGCTCAGATCTCTGCTATGTGCCTTACAGGTGTGACCTTGGGCAAGCCCTTTTACCTCTCTGAGCCTCTATTTTCTTACTTGTAAAAATGAGGATAGTGACCTCAGCTTCAGAGGGAAACATGAGGATTAAAGGAAATGAGGAGTGTGAAGAGCCTGGCAAGGATGTGAAGCGCACATCAGAGTGTTTGAGGGTGTGGATTCCCATCTGGATTGAATCCCAGCTCTGACAAGCAGCTGTGCAACCTCTGACAGGTTACTTCACCTGTCTATGCCGGGTGTGCAAAATGGGAATGAGACCATTGGTGTTTTTCCAGGTTGGTCTTGGACCTCTAGAGAGAACTAATCTATTAAGTAGAGTGAGGTAGGGGTATGGACTGGCCAGAGGCCTCCCTGATCCTCCCGCCTCCCCCACCCCTCTGGAGGCAGCTGCACCTTCTGCACCACGATGATGGCCTCCTGAGTGTCACTGTCTGTGGTGACCTTGAACACGTCGCCGCCACTGCCGCTCTCCTCCTTAAGGTGGTAAGTCATGTCTGTGTTCTCTCCCACGTCTGAGTCCTCAGCCTTCACACGTCCCACGGCTGTTCCGATAGGGGCCGACTCCTGGATGCTGAACTGGTACATCTCTGTGGGGGACACAGCCATGAGCAGGGATGGAGGCAGCCCCTACCCCAGCCTGTGCCAGCAGTGGCAGAGGGGACAAGAGGGCCCGGGTGAGCCTCTGTGGAGGACAGTGCCTGAAAGGGCTCTCAGCTTGGCTGAAACGGGGGCTGGGAGAGGCATGTCCCCTGCAGAAGTTTGGGTGGCAGTGCAAAGAGAAGGGTTTTAAATTCTGACCCTTGGGTTTATTCACTGGTTGATTTGGGAAAATGCCTGCAGTTCTTTGGGCCCCAGTTTCCCTACCTGGCCAGTGACAGGGACAGAGGAGCACAGTGATAAAGGCTAAGGCTCTGGAGTCAGTCCTAGCTGTGTAACCCTGAGCCTCTGCTTCCTCATCTGTAAAATGGAAATGAATAACGATGGTGCCTTTCCAACAGCTGTGTGGTTATGACAACTAACTTAGACGATGATGCCTGTAACTTGGTTAGTACAGTGCCTGGCACTTGGTAGCTACTCAACAAATAGAATAAATTGTGTTAAAATGGTGGGGCTTCATACAGATTTTGCTGTTGATGTTAATCGTAGTTATTCCTTCATTTCAGTATATATATTGAGCACCTATGATATCCCCAAACATCATGCAGTTCTAGGCGCTGTGGTTACAGCAACCGATAGAATGGACCAAAACCTCAGCTCTCATGTTGCTTTCCTCTTAATAGAAACGGAATGACACTGAACAATTACATCAGTGAAACATACAGTATGTCCAACGGTGATAGGTACTTAGGAGAGGAATAAAGCAGGGAAGGTGTGGGAGTGCTGATGAGGGTGTCGTGCCATTTTAAATAGGCTGATGGAGAAAGGTCTCACAGAGTAGATGACATTTCTACAAAAGTCAGAAGGAGGGGAGGGAGCTAGCCAAGTAGCTATTTGGGAAAGAGCATTCTAGACAGAGGGAGAAGCAGGTGCAAAGGCCCTGAGGTGGGTGCAGTGCCTGGCATGTTGGAAGAATGGCAAGATGGCTGTGTGGCTGGAGGGGAGGAGCACAGGGGAAACCAGAAGGAGAGAGATCAGATGGGATAGAGGCTGCAGCTTTCCAACTAGAACTGAGGTCGAGGTGAGGATGAATTGCTAAGTGATGGGCCAGCCTAGCTGAGGCAGGGACTGCGGGGATGTGTCTCTTGGAGGCTCCACAGGTCTTGATAACACTTGCGTGGAGTGGCTGCCTCTGATTCACCCTCTTACAGCAGCCAGGGTAGGGCACTTTCTGAAACACAAGCTGAACATGCCACTCCCCTGCTTTAATCCCTTCCATGGCTCCCCATTGCCTTTGGGATGGAGTTGTGCAAGCCCCTTGGCCTGCCCTACAAAATGCTGCCTGGCCCCTGCTGGCTTTTCCAGCCTCATCCTCAAATCCCCAGTCCATCTTTAGCCTCAGCCTTGCTGAAGTTCTTGTGATTCTGCAACTCTAACTCACTCTCACTCACCTCCAGGCATCTCCTCTCCCTGTTCTCCTCTCTGCCTTTGCCTTCCCAATTCCCGCTCTGCCTTCTAGTCTCACTGAATGTTACCTCCTCCAGGGAACCTTCCCAGACCTCCAGGCTCTGCTCCTGTGCTCCCTTGTTCCCCAAGCTTATCCTATTGTTAGAATTACTGCGTTTTACTCTCATTTTCTGTTTATTCTCTCTCTCGGGTATGAGCTCCTGGAAGAAAGGGACCACATCTCTTATTCATCAGGCATTCCCAGTGCCTGGCAGAATGCCAGGCTGTCGCATAAATGAAATGTGTGAGGGACTAGTGAGTGTATGAATGAAAACCAGCATGAGTTACCAGTAGACATTCACCAGATTAACACAAATCAAAGAATCTGACAGTACCAAGAGTCAGTGAAGATGCGGTACAGTGGACATGAGCATTTCCTCACGGGGGAAAGTAGTTCGGCTTTATATGGTGAAGTTGAAGAGGAGCACATCCCATGACCCAGCAATTTCACTCCTCCATATCCACAGAGAACAAGTGCAAATGGCCACCTGGAGACCTGGGGCAACAAGGTTCAAAACAGTCTCCTTCCCAATAGCCCCAAACTGGAAATAATGCCGGTGTCCACCATCACCAGAATAGATAATTATGGAACACTGTACAGCAAAGAAAATGAATAAACTATAGCTACTAGCAACATAAGTTCATAAACATAATTTTGAAAGGTAAAAAGCAAGACAAAAACAATTTGTATTGTATGATTCATCCCATTTATATAAGGTTCAAAAATGGATGAAATTAGACTTATGTCTGGTGATGCGTATGTAGATGAACAGACTTAAAGATGATTGTCACAAATCAGGTGGTGGGTGACTGGATGGAGGAGTTGGGGAAGAGGCTACGATCAGGAAAGGGCATCTTAGGGCTTCTGGGGTCCTGGCTGGTGGTCACAGAGGTGTTTGCTTTATAATTATTTGTTGAACTGGACATTTATATTTTATGTTATTTTCATGTGTTATAGTTCATGATAAGAAAGACAGAAAGAAAAAGAGAGGAAGGAGGAAGGAAGGATGAGCAGGAAAGCAAACCTTCCTGGGGCCCTGGCCTCCTCCTCTCTGCTTTGCCCCACCCCTTCCAGCTCAGAGCTCATTCAGAGCCTGGCACAAGTGGGCAGAAGACTGGGTGGGGGTGCATGCCAGCCGTCCCACCCATCTGCACGGGGCTTTGAAGCATCTGCCTTCAGTGGGTGAAGCAGGACTGGGAGATTGGGCGGTGGGCTGGCTCCTGTGCCAGGCTCCCTGGCGCCGTGAAGCCGGTTGGTGAGCTCGGCCCACTCTGCTGTGTCTGAGCTGAGGCTCTAGGCTCTAGAAGATGCTGTGCTCTCAGCTAAGGGATTGGATTCCCTTATCTCTCGGGGGTCAGTCCCCTGTGGCGGGGCCTAATGCGAGAGCAGCAGACCTCAAGTAATGACTCACCCGATAGGAATCAGCCCAGCTCCCCGCAGCATTTAGTTTCTCGGCTTTGGTGGCTTCCCTGTCGTGGCTCTCAGCCTGAGCCAGGGACAGAGGGGCTGGCTGGGCTGATAGGGAGCTAGGGGGCTGGACCGGAGACATTCCCCAGCCCTCGCTGTGCCAGTAGAGGCAGAGGGTGGAAAGGCCTCCTAATTCAGAAGCACAGTCTTGCCCCCCAGGCTCAGAGGAGGAGGGAAATGTCTGTCACTCAAACTCAGTTTTTCCCTGCACAGCTATGGGCCTCCCTCTGCCTGGGGGCTGCAGCTGCCTCTGCCTAGATCCCTGTGTGCCCCCTTTCTCCCCAGTACCTTCCCTTTTCAAGCCTAGTTTAGCAGCATGGGATTGTCCAACAAGTGGCTAGGGGAGTGGGTAGGGGCCAGTGATGGGTTGGAGGATGGATAGAAGGCTGGGTGGATGGGGCTCCCTCTCTGCAGGAAGCAAGAGGAGGTCTGGGAAGGTAATACATGTTACTTGGCTCTGTGGAGCATTGGACAGCTCTGGGTTCTTCCTTGGTAGGAAGGATGGTTGGAGGGGGGCTGGGGGATAGCTGGTGGCTTGGGTAGACAGACAGACAGCAGACAGACAGGGGAAACCATTCTTTTGGTGGGAAGTCTAAAGGGAAGCTGGGGTTGGCAGGTGGCTTGGATGGGCTAGCAGACAGGCACACAGATGTGCCTTCCTCTGGGAAGGCCTCACTCACTCTGCGGGAAACGGGGCGGGTTGTCGTTGACGTCGGTGACCACGATGGTGACAGTAGTGGAGCCCGAGAGGCCACCCAGCTGACCCGCCATGTCTGTGGCCTGGATCACCACCTCGTAGCGCTCCTGGCTCTCACGGTCAAGGTCAGGCACAGCCGTCCGGATTACGCCTGTAGATGAGGGAGGGTGAGGCCAGGACAACCCACACCAGCTGCCCACTGATATGGGTCTGCCCACAGACCCTGTGACTCCTGAGGAAATTCAAGTTCAGGAGGAGAGTGGGCCATGCAAGGACACCAGTGTGGCCACCATGTGGGAGAGGGCTCAGCGGCTGCCACACACACTCACACACACTCACACACGCTCACACACACTCACACACACTCACACAGATAGAGATACATGTGCCCACATGGATATATTCCACATGCTCACACACACACGCTCACACAGATACAGATACGCATGCCCACACGGATATATTCCTCATGCTCACACACACACGCTCACACAGATATACTCACACACATGCTCATGCAGATGCAGATACGCATACACACACACACACACAGATACACACACACAGATATACTCACACTCCTACAGATACATTCACACAGGCTCACACAGAATCACACACACAGTCTTATACAAATATATTCATACACACTCACACAGATACATTCACAAACTCATACACACCCCTATAGATACACTCACAAACGCACACTCATCTACCCTACGGATCCAGTCACATGCGCACATTTATACACTCACAGACTCACACAGAATTACACACAGGCCTATATAGATCACCCACACACTTACCTTCTCATGCAGAAATGCACACAGGCTGAGATACACTCATACATCCATACAGAAACACACACACTCACACCTGGTCATACAGACGCACTCACGAATAACTCAAACTCACATACACACAAACACACACACACACATAGATACACTCTCAAATACACACTCAGTGATACACACATACACACACACTCTCTCTCTCAAATACACATCATCCCACACAAACATACACAGACACACAGACACACTAACATATACACATACTGTGTCATACACACTCTAACACATACACACACTCAAATACATGCACTTTCTTTCTTTTTTTTTGAGACAGAGTCTCACTTTGTTGTCCAGGCTGGAGTGCAGTGGCGCAATCTCAGCTCACTGCAACCTCCTCCCAGGTTCAAGCAACTCTCCTGCCTCAGCCTCCTGAGTAGCTGGACTACAGGCATGCGCCACCACGCTTGGCTAAGTTTTGTATTTTCAATAGAGACAGGATTTTGCTGTGTTGGCCAAGCAGGTCTTGAACTCCTGGCCTCAAGTCATCCACCTGCCTCGGTCTCCCAAAGTGTTGAGATTACAGGCGTGAGCCACCGCACCCAGCCTCAGGTACATACACTTTCAAACACACTTGCTCACAGACATTGCACATGCATTCTCTCACATGCAGACACAACACAAAAGCAACAGAGCGCACTATTGGTTTACTAAAGAGAGGACCGTAAGCTAGAACCTGCCACTGTGTGACTCCCCTGGGCAACCAGTCCCACTTTTGGGGCCTCAGTTTCCCCATTTGACATTCTCTGCATGAACCAGGCCTGTGTCAGTAACATACAGCTCAGAGCTAGGCAGGGAGCAGCAACTTGGTGGGTGTGAACTGGACTGACGTCCACATTCATGTACACTCACTGTGCTGTCACATTCACCTGTATACACACACACACAATGTGGTTCACACATTTGTGGACTATGCACACAAGAACACGTACAAAGTCAAGTACACACAGGCACACCCATAGCTACCATTACACATCCTTATTCACATCCTCCTCCCATAACCAAATTACCCCCCAGCCCTAGGGGCCTGCTCTGACCCTCTCCTGTTCCTGGGGCCTCTGTCCAGGCACCAGCTAATTGCTGAGCAGACAGTCCTCCAAGCTGTTATTGGAAGCGGGGAGGGGAGTGGGCGTGGGGGTGACCGCAAGATTAATTCTGCTGTGGGGAGGACTGGGCTTCTTGTCTCCCTGCCAGTAGAAGAGACACGTGTCGGGTGGGGGAGTCGATGAGGCGTTCAGAGTCTCTCCCACCACCCACTCCAACCTGCCGAGCACCAGGTGGTGACAGGTGGTGCCCGGGGCCTGTGCACCAGGTGAAGTCATGCACCAGCAGGCCCATGCTGCGCCCCATAAAACTCAAGCTCCGACACCTGATGGTCCCCAGCAGTCCCCAGACTCCCATACAGGCAATAGAACGGAAGGAGAGGCTGTAATGTGTGTGTGTATATGTGGTGTGTGTGTACATGTGGTGTGTGTGTGTGTATTTCTGTGTGTACCTGTGGGAGCCAGAGGTGGGGTGCCTAAGGGGTGGTCCTGCTTTCATGGGATCACATGCAGATACAAAATGGGTATTCTGTCTAATCAAGGGTCACACAAACCCTCTATCAGTGGCCTTCACAATTCCTCTGTAGGCCCCCTCCCGACCCCTTCTCTGCCACCACTGGTCTTCCCAGCAACAGGGGAGTCTTGGCAGTAGATTGCCTTGGGATAAATTCCAGATCTACTGCTTCATTGGTCATGTGATTTTGAGCAAATCCCTTTGCCTCTTTGAACCTCAGTTCCCTTATCTGTAAAATGGGACAACCACCACACTGACCTGAACAAGAAGATTTCTCAGACTTGGCACTATAGACATTTTGGGCAAGATAATTCACTGGAGAGAGAGAGAGAGAGAGAGAGAGAGAGAGAGAGAGTGTGTGTGTGTGTGTGCCCTGTAGGCTGTAGGATATTTAGTAGCATCCTTGGCCTCCCGCCACTAAATGCCTGTAGCACTAACCCTTGCCTTAGTTCCAAAAATGTCTCCAGTCATTGTCAAATGGACCCTAGGGCAAGATTGGTTGAGAACCATCATGTACGATTTCATCTCATGAGAATTACATGTAATAAAAACTACTAATGTTTATGTGCATTTGCACTGTATCCCGCATACTCTAAGCACCTTAGGTGAATTGTCTCATTTAATCCTCTCAATATCCATATGAGGAAGGTGCTGTGCTGTGATTATACCCATTTTGCAGATGAGGAGACAGAGGCATGGAAAGGCTAAGTAGCTTGTTGAAGTTCACACATGTAGAAAGTGCATAGCCAGGATGCTGAGGCTTTGCAGCCCTGGACAGTAGGGGCTATACAGGGAAGGTGGGATCTGTCATATTCTCCACCCTGGGGGATTGGAAAGAGAGAACAGAAGGCAGAAGAGGGGAGGAAGAGGGGGAAGGTGATGGATAGGGAAGAGAAGAGAGAGAAGAAAAGGAGTCCTAGGGAAAGAGAGACAGAGAGAAAACTGGTGAGAGACAGGAGGAAAGAGACAGACAGGAAGGGAAGAAAGGAAGGTTGGGGAAGGGAAAGGAGGGGAACAGAGACAGAGGGAAATTGAAAGAGACAGAAAAAGAGAGACGGGAAGATGGGGAGGCGGAGTAGATAAACCAGGGAGAAAGCCAGAGGTACTCAGATAGAGATAGTAACAGAGAAACAGAGACCTGGAGAGAAACAAAGAGGAAGAGAAAGAAAGGAGGGAATAAAAATGGGTAAAGAAAAACCGAGAGTGGGAACAGACATACAGAAAACAGAGAGGGAGACGCAGGAAGGGTGAAAAAAGATGGTGGGGGTGGGGAGGGGAGGGCAGGGCAGATAGGCTTACAGTGCAGCAGCTGCCAGGCCAGGGGGCAGGGGATCCCAGGCGGAAAGGTGCGGAGGGAGTGACTTTAGCTGAGCACTTGCTGTGTGCTAAGCTTTGTGCTGGTCACTTGCCATCTAGGACCTCAGTGAATGTAGAGGATTCATGGCAGGATCTGGGGCCACTGTGCATCTCTGGGCTTGGGCACCAAAGGCTCAGTGTCCCAGCTCTGAGTGGAAGTTGGAGCAGGGGTCCGGCTCCACCTCTGTGAGTGAGAGAGGCCCCATGTGGCTGCCCTCTTTGCTGTCCCTGTCACTTCCAGCTCCTGGGGAACTGGGGACATGACACTCTTCTCACTTGGAAACTGGTCCTGAAGCCTTGTAGAGTGTAGGATGCAGGTGCCATCTCTGGGTGTGGGTGAGGTGGGTCCCCAGAGGCCATGATGTCCCTGGGCCCTGTTCTCAGCATCCAGGGAATAGGGTAGGTTGCTATGGTGACAGTGCCCAGTGAACCACACCTCCCAGTATCCACGCCCTTGGGTCATTCCCTCCCACACTGACTCTGGCCAATGGGACATCAGCAAGTGTGCTTTGGCCAATAGGACATCAGCAGGTGTGACAAAAGCAGAGGTTTAATAAGCCCTTGTGTGCTGCCGCCTGTCCTCTTGAAATCCTGAGACCATCGTACTGTGAAGAAGCCCAGGATAAAAGGCCACATGGAGAGGGAGGCCTAGTCATGCCAGCTGTCCCAGCGAAGTCACTCCCAGTGACCTGACAGCTGACTGTTGCTGCATGAATGACTCCAGCAAAAGAACTGGCCAGCTGACACAACAAATTGTGACAAATAATAAATTATTGTTGCTTTAAGCCACCATGTTTTGGGGGGTGTGTGTGTGTGTGTGTTTCACATAGCTCTAGATGACTGATAGAGAAACCCAGTTGGCTGGACCATTCCTCTGCTGATTTTGTCTGGGCTCACTCACGCAGCTGAGCCTAAAACGAAGGAGCAGCTGACTGGAAGGTCCAAGATGGCTCATTTACATGTCTGGCAGTTGGTCTTGGCTGTCGGCAGGGACACATCGGTTCTTTCATCCTCCAGTAGGCTGGCTTCCTTACATGGCAGTCTCAGGACTATGTTCCAGGACAGTAAAAGTGAAAGCTGCAAGGTCTCTTAAGGCCTAATGTCAGAATTTGCATAACATCACTTCCGCCACATTCTATTGGCCAAAGTAGCCCCAGGCGAGCCAAGGTTCAAGGGGTGGGGAAACAGGCTCCACCTCTTCCAGGGAACAGTGGCAAAGTCACATGACTAAGAGGCCATGTACAGGGTGGGGAGGAATTGATGACATATTTTCCTATCCGCTGTGTTCCACTCTGCTCTTTTTCTCTTGCTGCTGGGAGAAGCATGGTGGAGACTATTGCCCTCTGGGAGATCTAGGGGTACAAAAATCAGTCCATGAAGTTGTTCTTGAAACCTTCCAGCTCTTCAAGTTCATCCATCCACTCATTCATTCATTAGACTCTTACTGAGGGCCTACTACAGATGCCAGAGCTGCACAGAATCAGATAGGCTGCAGTGTGAAAAGGAGGACTCTGGGGCCAGACTGATAGGGGCTCAAGTCTTCTTCCTACTATTTACATGCTAGCTGACCATGGGTAAATTCCTGGGCCTCTCCAAGCCTCTGTTTCCGCTTCTGTAAAATGGGGACACCCACCTGGTAGGGCTGTTGAGAGGACTGAATGAGAGGAAGCTTCTAGCAGCAGGCCTCACATTTTGGAGATGCCCTGCTGATCTCTTTTCTCAAGTTCTGGATTGGGTACCTCCATAAATAAGCTTCACAGAGGCAAAGATCCATGCTGGTCTTGTTCATCTCATGTCTATAGGGCCTGGCACACAGCAAGTGCCCAAATGACATTTTGACTGGCTGACTCCCAGTGCCCTTCCACTGCCCCCTCACAGCCTGGGTGTAGCTATCCATTTGCTTCTCTGCTAGAGCGGAAGCTCTGTGAGGGTGGAAACCAGGTCTAGTTCATTATCCTGACCCCAGGATCTGGCACTTAGAAGGTGCTCAACAAATGTTAGTTTCATTTCCTCCCCATAAAATGGACATCTCTGGCCCAGTTGAGAATTTTCAGCAGAGATCTTGAAGTCTGAGAGAACGTTTCTATTCCTGCTGGGGTGGTGGTGGGCGGGGGCTGGTAATTATAACCTGGCCTTGGCTCCTGCAGCCTTGTCTTCACCCATCGTCCCCAGTTCCAGCTGTTGTCCCCGCCGCCCCTGCTGTCCCCTCCAAATGCTGCAAAAGGGGCCCTGAAGCCCGTGTGATGCCTCATTAGCCCGCAAATGCCATCCCTGTCGCCCCTGTGGGGGGCCTGCTGGCAGGCCTGGCCTTTAAAACACACTAGTTAATTCCTCCTCTGGCATTGGGGCCTTGCGGCGCCCCGCCTCCTCCCTTCCCTCACACCTTCCTCCCAGGCCCCGTTCAGGCTCTGCTCCCTGCTATCTGCACAGCGAGAACAGACTGTACCTCGCAGCAGCTGCTAAATATAGACCCGCATCCGCGGAATATTCCTGGCTGGGGAAATGGAGCTGGGGCTGGAAATGGCACCAGGGTGGCTCTTGCCGTGGGGCTGTGGGCAAGGGGAGGCAAAACCTGGTTCTTCCTGGGACGTACCGGAAAGAACCCTTTCAGACTGAAGAGTTGAGGGACCCCGGAGCAGGGACCCCCTTTGAACTCCTTCATCTGCCTTGCCTGGTCCTCATTTTCTGGTCTCTTGGGAACTGTTCCTGCTCCCCCAGGCCCTGTGGCCTCCTGCTTGTCACCATCTTCTGAGCCCTCTGCAGCAGGGGATCCTGTTTCTTAGAAACTGGCTGCCTTCCCCACTGTCTTGGCATCTGATCCTTCAGCTGCCCAGCTCTGCCACCTCCCAAGACTCAGTCCTGGCCCTTTTCTTATTTCTATGTTCTTTCTTCCCCGCATCTCCCACGTCTTATCAACCCCAAGGTACCCACCTCCTCAGGTGGTATGCAGGAAGGCCTCCTCATCACCACCATCCTTCTGTGCCAGGGCTCGAGCAGAGCACTTTGCACACTTGCTGTTAGCCTTGGCCTGCAGTGTTGGTCCCCAGAGATCTGCATGGGCTCATGCCTTTACTGCACTCGGTCTCTGCCCCAAGGTCACTTCCCCAGAAAGGCCTGTCATGATTTCTGTTCTTTTCTGTTGTCTTTTCTTTTTTTTCTTTTCTTTTCTTTTCTTTCTCTTCTCTTTTCTCTTCTCTTTTCTCTTCTCTTCTCTTCTTTTTCTCTTCTCTCTTCTCTCTTCTCCTCTCCTCTCCTCTCCTCTCCTCTTCTCTCTTCTTTTCTTCCCTCTTTCTTGCTTTTGCTTGAGACAGAGTCTTGCTCTGTCTCTCAGGCTGGAGTGCAGTGGCACGATCTTGGCTCACTGCAACCTCCACCTCCTGGGTTCAAGCAATTCTCCTGCATCAACCTCCTGAGTAGCTAGGATTACAGGCATGTGCCACCATGCCCTGCTAATTTTTGTATTTTAGTAGAGACAGAGTTTCATCATGTTGGCCAGGCTGGTCTCAAACTCCTGACCTCAGGTGATCTGCCTGCCTCGGCCTCCCAAAGTGTTGAGATTACAGGCATGTGCCACTGCACTGGGCCGTGATGTCTTAATCTAAGTCCTTCCTCTGCATTAGGTTTCATCCTTACACTTGTCACTGCTTGACATTATGTGTGTACATGCTCATCTTCTATATTCTCTACTTCAATAAAAGTGCCATGAATGCAGACCCTTAGATTTATCTATTGCTGCATTCCTGGTGCCTAGAACAGAGCCAGGCACACAATAGGCACTCAATAAATAGTTGTTGAATGAATGAGTGAACTGTCCCACTGAATCATTACAACCATCACATGAGGTGGGTGTGATTCTCTCCCCTGTGCACATGGGGAAACCGAGGCTTTAAGAGCCCCAACCATTCTTGAAGCTCCACACCTGTTTTTCAGATGGCCTGCTAGAAGTTCTAGATGTTTCTTTCCCTGGTGTTTCCCTAGATCTTTTCTCTCATCTTAAAGCTAATATGGTTAAAGCTGAATTATTTAGCTCTGCATCAGATTCCAGGGCACATTCACGAATTCCTCTGCTCTAGTAGCTTTCTTAATTTACAGTTCTGTCTCTGTTGGTGGTGCCCCGTGCCTAGATGAAGAAACCCTTTTTACTACTACATGGAAAGAAACTCTGACTCCCCCTCAACCTAGTCCTGCAGATTCGTGCTGGCCCCCAAGGTTTATCCTTTGCAGGATCTCATGGTCATCCCTTATTCTCTCCTCTTGGCATCTCAGTCAACCCTCACCATGAATTCTTCATCATCCCTGGCCTCCCAGCTAGACAGGCAGGTTCAGGAGTCTGAGTGTCAAGAAAGGGCCCAGGCTTTTGCTTTTTGACCTTTGGGACTCTATCCTGGGGACCCGGGGCTCTAGGGCCTCCCTGCCTCCAATTCCTTCCTTGGAACCAAGCTCTGTAGCAGCAGCCTGAGGGATCTTGTTAAAATGAAAACCAGAGCATGTCACTTCCTGCTTAGAAGTCATCAATGAACCTACAGTGTCAGTGAGGAGGAGGGAAAATGGGCACTCTCACACGTGGCTCACGGAGGCGTCATCTGGTATGTTTTGACATTATCTATCGAGATTCCAAACGCATGTGCTCTTTGACCCTGCTTCTCCACTTCCTGAAAATTATCCCGCAGATATACTCATACAAGCACAAAATGATGTATGTATGAGGTTATTCACTGTAGCATTGTTCGTTGCAGCAAAAGATTGGAAACAGCATAAGTGTCCATCGGTAGGGGACTGGTGAAATAAATTTTAGGTATCTGTAACACCCATTAAATAAAAGAATGAGGAAGCTCTTTATGTACTGATATGGAATAATCTTCAAGATGTATTGTCAAGTGAAAAAGGCAAGCCGTGTGTATGGTGTGTTTATGGCTACCATTCATGTAAAAAAATAAAACAAATACATGTACCTTATTTTCTTCTACATGTACAGAATAGCTCTGGAAGATGCATGAGAAAATTACATTGGTTGCTTTGGGGATACAGACTGGGCGGCTGGGGGACTGGATGGGGTGAAGAATTGCCACTAAATGCCTGTTTGGACTTTTTGAATTTTGAACCTTGAGATATATTATCTATTAAAGATGACTTAATATTTTCAAGTGAATGAGTCTAAGATCTCATAGGATATATACACCAAGTGGCTACCTTTGGGGCTGCAATTACTGGGGATAGAGAGTGGGAAGCACTTTCTTTTTTTTTCTTTTCAGCATTTCCTTAATGTTTGAACGTTTTCTAAAATGTATTACTTTTGTGAGGAGAAAGAAATAATGAAGATACTTTGTGTAAGAGAATACAATTATAACTGTGCTCATGGATCAGAATCCTCTCCCTTCTCCCCCAGACAAAAGAAACACACACAAAAACCCAAAACCCAAACCCATCAACTCTCCCCAACCCCACTTCCCAGCTTTGCCCTTAGAATGAAATCCAAGCTCCTTAGCCTGGCTCACCCAGCACAGCCAGGCCCCTGCCACCTTCTTGACGTGACTGCTCAAGCCTGAGCTTCTTACAATTCCCCTCATGCCCCAGGCTGTTCCACTTCTCCCAACTTTTGCTTGAGCCATGCCCTCTACCTGAAATGCCTTTCTCTGAAATCTTGGTCTGGCAACACCTTCTTTTTTTAAATTTTTTTATTTTTTGAGACAGGATCTTGCTCTGTTGCTCAGGCTGGAGTGTGATGATGCTGTCATAACTCGCTGCAGGCTTGACTTCCTGGGCTCAAGCAATCCTCCCACCTCAGCCTCCTGAGTAGCTGGGACTACAGGCACCTGTCACTATGCCTAGCTAATTTTTTCTTTTCGTAGAGATAGGGTCTCTCTATGTTACTCTGGCTAGTCTCAGACTCCTGGACTCAAGTGATCCTCCCTCCTTGACCTCCCAAAGTCCTGGGATCACAGGGGTGAGCCACTGCATCCCATAGACACTTTCTTATTGTTTGTAGATTGCAGCTACTAACACCTCCAAGAAGCCTTTCATCTAATTCCCACATATCTGCCTGTCTCCCTGTGCCATAGGGCTGTGAGCCCCACAGTGGCATTTGATAAACATTCTGGGTTTCTGACATCTCATTCCTGCCTTCATCCAAGCCAGGCGCCTCCTATCCCAGGAGCAGTGAGAGCACCCTGCTGGAATCACCAGCCACTCTCAGCTGTGTGACCTCCAGTGAGTCACTTTACCTCTCTGGGCTTCAGTCTTCTCATTCTGTTCTCCTGGCACTCCCCAAGGCTTCTCAGAGATGAGGCAGGTGCTAATGTCACAGTGGGTGAAGTAGGGGACAGCGGGTGGGTGTGCTGCGCCATTGTTTGGTGGTGTTGGGGCGATAAGCAAGAAAGAAGCCAGCCTTCCTTAAAGGTCTCTGTGTCTTCGACACCCTTCCTTAAAAGACGCCTGTGGTTTTCCGTCAGATCCTTAACAACTGCCATGTGGGCAGAGCTCTCAAAACTGCTGAAACCAGCCATCCTCCCTCCTCCAAACTACACTTTTGACCCCAGAACAGCTTACATGCCTGCTTCAACTTAACTTCAAGGACAAGCCCATTAGTTTGGACCTTCGAGGTCCTTTTAGGGCACCCACAGAGGCTGCCTCCTGCCTTTCTGTTTCTCTGCTAGTTTTGGAAGAAACCCCCCACCTCATTCCTTTTCTGCTCCTCAGTCCTCCCTCTTCCTGCCCGGCTGCCCCTCCCTCTCCATGGCCATGGACTCTCCTGATGTGCACAAAGTGCCCCCTGTGCTACCCTCAGAGCTGCTGGGTCAGAAGGCTGAGAGCAGACATCTGGGGTGGGCCCTGCCCCACGGCTCCCCTCCGGCCCCACCTCGCCCCTCACCGGTCTTGGGGTCCACGGTGAAGTGGTGCTCGCCGTCCAGCACACTGTACACGAGCCGAGCGCTGCTGCCATACGTGGGGTCATCTGCATCCGAGGCCATCACCTGCATCACCGACGTGCCTGGGCCCGGGGGACCAAGCGAGACAGGGGTCATCTGGGGCTGCCAAGCTCGTTTCCCCACTTTGCCTCACCCCAGGAAAGCTGGGAGAAGAGACTCTCAGGAGACCCGCGGGAGGTCATTGAAGATAGCCCCTCATGGTCCCCATCCCCGCTCTGAGTCCCAACCCTCTTCCTGTTTTGAAGTCTTTCTAGTGGCACAAGTGAGACCATTAAGTGAGTTCTGGATTCAAGTCTCGTTGGGGTGGTTCCCAGCTGTAGTGCTCTGGCCACAAAAGGCAGCCTCTTTGAGTCTCAGTTTCCTCTTCAGCAAAGTGGGGTGAATCCTAGCGCTTGGTTCACTAGGTTGAGGGGATGAATTCTAAACTCCCGGCAGAGAGCAGCTTAGAGCAGTTTCTCAATGATGGCAACAATCATTATTGCCTGTTACAGTCATCACAGTCAGCGGAGCCAGGACTGGAAACCAGGACCTGACCCCCGACCCAGGCGCCGTTCTACCCACTCCAGCTCCTACTGATTCTTCAAGGGACTTCTGCCTCCTCTCCCCCGACCATGGTGGCAGGGAATAGCCCAGACGGACAGCCCGATTCATTGGGGGTTAGAGGCCAGTGTCTCTTGGCCCCTGGCAGGAGAAGGCAGCACCCAGGCTTCCCTTTGGAAAGTCATTGGCTGTAGGCCCTGGTGCCCTCCTCGCCCCCCCGCCGGGTACCCAGACCGCCCCCACCCCCACACTTCTCCTCAGGCTCTGCACGTAGGCTGCTGGGGAGAGTATAAATTGGATAAAAGTCCATCAAACAGCGGCAATTAAGTTATTGATTTTTGACGCTGCCTCATTAAACTGGGAGCTTCTTTTGGTCTGTCCCAGAGATGGCTCTAATTTGACATCATGTTCAATTTGACGAAAGCAGGGCTTGGGAGGTGAGGCTAGACCGAGTGGGGGTGGGGGCAAGAGTGGGGGAGGGTCAGGTGGAGGGGCCAGCAAAGCCATC
This sequence comes from Cacajao melanocephalus, assembly GCA_963573385.1. Taxonomy (NCBI): domain Eukaryota; kingdom Metazoa; phylum Chordata; class Mammalia; order Primates; family Pitheciidae; genus Cacajao; species Cacajao melanocephalus. The sequence continues at coordinate 69,654 of CAUYLG010051311.1, read as the reverse complement.
AAGTCCATCCAAATCTTTCCAGAAAGAAGAGGATGAGGTGGAAGACTCAAGAGTGAGTCTTGGGGGTTCAGGATATGATCCAAATGGGAGGAGACAGAGACCCTACCTCAGGGAGATGCCTTCTGCTGGGTGGCTACTGGTGGGGCCAGGCAGGTCCCTCCTGGGGCTGGGCTGGGCTCCCTGAGCCAGCAGGGCTGCATGCTGGGAGGTGAGGCCAGTTCACTGCCTGGCTAATGAGTGAGAGTCTGGAAGTGCTACTGCAGCAATTCTGCTAAGCCCAGCCTGCCGCCTGCCTCTCCCGCCTCCAGCCCGGGGCCCTCGATCATTCCAGACAGACACATGTATTTATTTTTCACTATTTTGCATTTCTCATTTCCCTCTCCAGGTTCCCCCTCCCAGCCACAGTCTCCTAAACTGTCCCTGCAATGCGCCTCTCTCTTTGGCCACTCCAGCTCCATGTCAACCATCAGAGTTGCCCAGAGAAGCTGGGGAAGAGGGGTGAGCAAGGCTCTTCCCTCCTGATGCCGGCACCCAGGGGTCTCCTACTTGGGGAGGACACAGCTCCAGGTGCCTTCTGCTGGTACAGAAAGAAGAAAAAGGAATGATGTCCTACTAAGCACTCACGACACTGGCTTCACCAGCCACTTAAATCCATCACCTCTAATCCTCATAGCATCTCAAAAATGGAAAGTGGACCCCCCCCCCACCTAATATTACAGGTGAGGACTCAGGTCAGACAGAGGAAAAGATTTGACTGAGGGCACAGAGTGAGGAAGTGGTGGGATTTGAACCCAGGACTCTGGGATGCCAAGTCCCTTCTGGGAAGCAGTGACAGCACAAGCACAGTGACTTTGGGGACAGTGGTCTGGTGAACTGAGTCACAGTCAGTGAAGACACTGCCACTTAGAAGTTTGACCTTGGATCTGTCATGAACCCCTCTGTGCTTCAATCTCCTCATTTTGGGAAATGTATTAAAAGTATTACAAATCTCCTGAGATCATTTTGAGAATTCAATTTCCACATCCAGCACTGAGGACAGTGCCTGGCCCATGCCAAGGGCCCAATAAATTCATGTTGTTGTTGTCATCTCAGGGGGCACAGCACACCAGTATACAATGGCACAATTATGCTTCCCTCACAGAGGTACTGAAATGGGAGAAGATACATAAAGCATCAGGCTCATGGTGGGTGCACAATAACTAGTGGCTGTTATAATTGTTATGAGAGAGGGTCTCCCTGTCACTCCCCATGCATGTCCCCCCAACTCCCTGGGCAAAGCACAATACAGGGCTGAGTGACTCCCCAGAGACATGGCTGAGCTCTCTCTCTCTCCCTGGCTGCATCCCAGGGACTCCCGAGGGGATGATGGAATCATTTCCCCAATCCAGGATTCTTTATTGCAGCCATTACAGTTAATGTCGACACATGGGAATGGTAAAGGGTCAGTGATTCACCACTGGTTTCCCAGGCCCCAGAGGAATGGCTTCCTTGGGCCACATACCCCCTCCCACCTTCTTTACAAGTCAGCAGCTCACCAAAACTGGCCGAAAAAGGGGTGCCAGGCTTGTAGCTACCATGGGACCACCTCGGGGTTGTCCCACAGGTTCAGCAGTTTATTTATATTTTATAATGCATCACCATGTCCATTCTCTTCTGCAGACTTCACACCAGCTCTGTGATGTAGATGCAGTGGTTTGTTGGTGAGTCAGCTCTGAGGGGTGGAGGGGTGGGGAGGAGTGCTCTGCTTTGTAATGTTTGCTGATTTCCATGGTGTAAATATTCCCACCATGGCCTAATTTCAAGCTACCAGCATGATATCAACTGGCCCACAAAACTCCTGAAAAATCAACCTGTGGCTCTTGTGAGCTGGTACGAGCTGACTCCAGCACACCCCTGCACCATTCCCATTTTACAGCTGAGGGGGCTGCTATGCACAGTGAAGGGTGCAAACATGAATTAATCATGAAATCCATTGTGAATTATATATCATTATTCAATAACTGATAAAGATAGCTTCCATTTATTAAATAACAACTTTGTGCTGAAGACTATGATATAAGCCCTTTTCGTATATGATAGAATTTCCCAAATAAGCCCTTCAGATAGGCTCTATTAATATTTTCACTTTAAAGAGGAGGAAACGGAGGCTGAGTGAAGTTAAGTAATGAACCTCTTTGTGCTTCCATTTCCTCATTAGTGAAAGAGGGGTAAGAATACTACCAAATTCGTGGATCATTGTGAGAACTCAGATTTCTATGCTCAGCACTAAGGACAGTACCTTGACAAGTTCACCTGGAGCAGAGGCAGGTTTGAAACCCGTGGATCTGATGTCAAAGCCCACATGTATCCGGCCTTAGAGGTAGGAGGAGGAGCTGCTTGGAGTAGAAGTAGATAGGTGTGTGTGTGAGAGAGAGGGAGGACTCAGACACAGGAAAAGGGGCTCAGAGGAGGGGAAGGACAGGAGCTGGGTTTAGATTCTCCCTCCTCCCCTACAGCTGATTCAAGCCTAGACTTGCAGAAGTAGAGCTGGGACTGGTTGACAGGAGCAGACCGCTGTCCGTGGTGCTGCCGGCCAGCCCTTCTGCTAAGCGGTGGTTGGGGCGTAGGTCCAGGCTGGAATACGAAGGGTTGCCCAACTGATTCTTGGCTAAACAGGATCTCAGGGCCCATGGATCCATGCGGAATGTTAGATATGGAAAGGCTTGTCCTTGGAGAGCACAGAAATCAGCTCGTCTCAACTTGGCAGTACATTAGAATCTCTTGCGAGCTTTAAATAACATTGATGCTGAGCCCCATCCCTGACCAATTAAATAGGACTCTTGGGGAGAAGCCCAGTCAAAGGTATTTTTACAATCTCCAGAGTGAATCTAAAGTGCCTCTAGGTCTAAAAACTGATGCCCTAGACCCAAACCCGTCACTGAACTGATGAGGAAATTGAGTCACAGAGGGGCTCAGTGACTTCTCCAGGGACACATCATTAGTAAGCAGTAGGAAGAGATTCAAACTCAGGTCTGTCTAGCCAGCATGCTGCCCTCCTGGACTAACTGAGCCTGTTCTGAGACTGACACCTGAAGGAAATAGGTAGGATGATGCAGCCACCAACTCATTAGAGCTCTTCCCAGCTGAGGTCAGCATGAGAAGTCAGACACTCTTGAGAGGAGATGCCCCTCACACATCCATGGAGACTGGGTGGGCTTTGGCATCATAGAGTCCTGGTTTCAAGTCCCACCACTTCCTTTTTCTGTGCCCTCAGTCAGATCTTTTACCCTGTCTGATCCGTTTCCTCACCTGTAACATTAAGGGGTGCCCATTCTGAGCCTCTGAGATGCTATGAGGATTAGAGATGATGGATTTAGGTGGCTGGTGAGGCCAGTGTATTGTGGGTGCCTAATAGAAGTTCACTCCTTTCCCTTCTCTCTGTATCATCAGGAGCCACCTGAGGCTGTGCCTCCCTGGGTAGGAGACCCCTGGACACCAGCATCAAGAGGGAGGGGGCTTGCCTACTCCCTAACTCTGAGTTGTTCTGACTTGGTTTGTCATGGAACCAGAATTGGAATCTATGTCTGAATCCCAGGCCAGAATTCTTTCTTTTCTTATCCCTTAATCCTTGCTATCTGTGAGGTGCAATTGAGGCTCCAGACTCAAGTTCCAGAGCCTCCAGGAGGAGCCCCAGCTGGATCTTGGAGTGGGTGGTGCTGTATGGAGTGGAGCTCAGGGATTACAGACATAAATTCTCATTCCAGCCCTGTCCTTGGCTTTGTGTGGCTGTGGAAAAACTTCCCAATCTGATCGCGCCTCAGTTCCCCTTCTGTAAAATGGAGATAACACTTTATCATTCCTGCCTCCCTGGGTGTGGGAGACCCCTTAATGAGAGAAAGAGATGAAGCATTCTGGAAAAGAACAGAGTTCTCAGTCAAGGTGACCAAGTGCCATTATTATGAAGATGTTTGTAATTATTATCATCCTGCCTCTTCTCTACCTCCTTTTGCCACCCCACTGGGCCTGGGGAAACCCTAGGCTCACATTTAGCTTCTCAAACATTTATAAAAAATGAGTTCCACCCCTGCTGCTGCCAGCACTGTGCAGAATGTTTTCTATTAAAAATTAAAAACCACTTGTCGAGTCCCTGAGAACGCTCAGATTACACAGGAAACAAGCCCCCTCTCAATATCCACCCCCACTCCCCTCCTCCCAACTCCCTCTTCCATCATCACTTAGAATGCTGGCTGGCTGGGCTGGCCTTGACCCTGCTTCCAGCCTCCCAGCCAGGGCAGCCTAATACAGATGAATGGCACACAGGAGATGCAGGAAAGTGGCTGCATGGGAGGAGGCAGGTCCAGAGACAAGTGACAGAGGAAGCAGAACAGAGATGGGGGCAAGAAAGTGAGTAAGAGACAGAGAAAGGAGGGTCAGAGGGACAGAAAGTGGGGCTGACACAGACAGAATGTAATAGAAACACAGAGGTTAAGTAGGAAACCAGAGGAATCTAGAAACAGAGACAGAACAAATAGAGCAGAGACAGAAGTATATACGGAGCAGGAAGATGGGGGCAGAGCAAGAGGAGGAACTAGGAGAGGAAGGTGAGGTTTGGCCTGGTGGGATGAGGGGCCTCCTACATTGCAAGCACCTTCCTCTAGTCTCCAGATAACCCAAAACACCCTCCCCTCACCCTTTCTTTCCTTAAGGATCCTGGCTGTGGACTCACCCATCCAGGCAACCCCTGAGTGTGTGTGTGTGTGTGTGTGTGTGTGTGTGTGTGTGTATCCACTATGTCCCCCTGAGAGAAAACACTCTCCTACATCCCCAGCTGAGACCCACAAGCTCTTCTGTCCTCTCAACATTTACCAGGCCCTCTGTTACGCAGTCTAGTGACTTTGTTTGTTTCAGACAGCAGTATTTAAAGTATCTGTGATAGCATCCTTCTGCCAGTGGCAGAAAGCAAACATTTTTGCTTTTGATTCAGTTCCATTCATTCTCCCAACATCTACAGAGCACCCACTATGTGCTAGACCCTCGAGGGCAGGACGGTAGCTTTATCAACTTTGCACCCTAGTACCATGTGGCCACAGGGCCTGGCATACAGAGGGTATCATGTTTGTTGAATGATTTGTTGATGGAAAAGACAAAGAGTGACAGGGATATATTCCTCCCTGTCCAGATTACCTGGGCCATGGGGCCAACTTCTGAGGGCCAGGGCCTCTGCTCCTGTCTGCTGCTTCTCCCTACCAGAAGCCTCCTGTCCCATTCCCCTCAGCCCGGGTAGTGAGAGCCAGTGCCGTTGCTAGGCAAGGAGATATTGCACGTATAGATCTTCCTGGACTTTAATTAAAAACATCTTTAGAAGTTGTCTCTGCAGAGACCAGCGATTGATTCCTGGCTTGGGCCTGCGGGCTGCTGAGCTACGCTCTCTCCAGCTACAGACGGGACAATCGGAGGTTCCCAGCTTGCTGCTGCCCTCTCCAAATGAGATCCTTGGGGAACACACTCCTTCTTGCCTTCCTTCTTTCCTCTCTGTCCCCACAAGCACCGGATTTAAGAATCAGATAGTGTGTGCTCTCCCAGTTTTACTTTCTTTCCCCTCTTGAGCCTCAGTTTCCTTAGCTGTAAAATGGGGATGTCAATACTTGACCCAAGAGAGTCCCTAAGAGGCTGAAATGAGATCAGGGATGTGAAAGTGATTTTCAAGCTATGAAGCGTTGTGCAAGAAATGGTCATGACTCTTTCCTCAAAGAAAGCCATGGATGCTGAGACAAGGAACTCGGGTTCTGGTTTCTGCTTCTGGGTCTAGTTCTGGCTTTAGCTCTTACTGCGGAATCTCGGAAAAATCACTTTGCATTTATTTCTGTATCAGTGACATGAAGACACTAATGCCTAGCCTGCTTATTCCCCAGGATTGTAAGAATAAAGGGAAATAGCTCCATGAAAGCAGTGCTGGCTGATAGCTATTATTTAGTGAATATCCCAAGAAGTGCAAGCCGTATTACCAAACAGCCTTTTCCCATCTATTAAAGATGCTGCTCACAGAAGAATTGAAATACATGGAAAAGTGGCTGCAGCCGGGCCCCTGCCCATTTCCACATTCTGTTGAGCCCCAATCCCATGGTCTGGCAATGTCAATCCTATGGCATGTGTGCTATGACATTCTCCTTCCTTTGCCCATGGCAGACATCACTAATCCATCATGACATTCTTTTCTGCCTAGGCTGAATGAGACCTTCGACTCCTCAATACAGCCCAACAGTCACTACCAATTGATCTGAGTTAGCACAAGATATGAAAGTGATCTGCTACCACTTTGAGGTCAGGGGTGGTGTCTTGCTCATCTGTGATCTCTACATACCTAGCAAAGTGCTATGTACATAGTAGGCACTGATATGTGTTTATTGAGTTAAAAGCAACTACTTCTGTATCCTCTGTGGGGCTATATATAAAGTAGGTGCTAATAAATGTTTGCTAAGTTGGGTGACTCATCTTTGCAAGGCCTACAGAGCCAAGTACATTGGAGGGCTTGCGTATAATGGGTGCTAATAAACATTTGTGGATTTAATTCAATTACTTATCTTTACATCCCCTGCAGTGCCCAGAATAAAGGAGTGGTTAACAAATGCACATTGAATTGAATTTCTCATTTCTGTCTTCAGTATCTTCAATTGTGCCAGGCATAGTGTCTTGCACAAGGTTGGCATGAATAAGTAGGGGGAGTTGAACTGGGTGTGGGAGATCTGTGCAGTCCTCTTGCCATCCCATGGTCAGGTTGTGACAGCCTAGGGAAGGGGTCTGGCTCCCTGACACTGAGAGAGTGTCTAGTCCAATTCTTTTCTATCAAAACTTACTCCCTGTTGATGTATTCAGCCTCAAGCTGTAAATTCCCTCTGCTGCTGATTTCCAGAGTTGTGTCTTTAGCCTCATCTCTCTCCTGATGTCGACTCATAGATCCAACTGTCCCTTTGACATCTGAACTTGGATGTCCAGTAGACACCTCAATCTGAACTTGCCCAAGAATGAGTTCTTAATTTATTCTGCAAACTTGCTCTTCCTGGAGCAGTCCCCAACTCAGCTGCAGCAGCGCCATCCGTTCAGTTGCTCAGGCCCAATAACTCAGCATCATCCTTGTCTCCTCGGCCTCTTATTCCCCACATCCAGTCCCTCAGAAACCTTGTTGGCTCTACCTTCAATGTACATCTAGAATCCCATCTCTTCTCACCATCCACACTGGTCCAAGTCACCATCACCTCTTGCTTGCCCTATTGCAATTGCTGCCTCATTGGTCTCCCCACTTCCAACTTTGCCTGCTACAGTCTATTTTCAGCATGGCAGCCAGCAAGTCATTCTTTTTAAAATATAAGCCGGATTCTCTTTAAAATATAAGCAGAGGTCACTCCTCTGCTCCTCATCTCACTCAGAATACAACGAAAAACCTTTCAATGGCTACCAAGTCCTGCGTAATCCATCATCTGAGGTATCCGGACTCCAGATATTCTCCCACTCACTCACTCCTCTTCAGCCACAGACCTCCCTGCTATTCCTCAAACATGACAAACACGCTATGCCTCAGGACCCTTTCACTTGCTGTCCTCTCTGCCAGGAACATTCTTCTTGTAGCTTAGTGGTTGTCCACGTATGATCTGTAAGCCAGCAGCATTAGGGAGTTTGTTAGAAATGCAAACATTTCTACTAGCCCAGACCTCTTAAGCCAAAAATGCTGGGGGACAAGGGCAGCAATTTGTGTTTTAACAAGACCTCCAGGTAATGTGGATGCATGAAAAAGTTTGTAAACCAATGTTTCGCACAGCTCCTTGGTTCCCTTCCTTCCGATCTTTATTTAGATGTCCTCTTCCAGAAAGAGAGGCCTTCCCTGACCCCTCTATCTAAAATAGCACTCACCCCAAATTCCTTTATTCTGCATAGCACTCACACCACCAGGCATATTAATATATATACATATATATATGTATATATATGTGTATACACACATACATATACATATACTGTTTTTTTTTTAGACCCAGTCTCACACTGTCACTCAGGCTGGAGTGCAGTGGCACAATCTTGGCTCACTCCAACCTCTGCCTCCCCAGTTCAAGCAATTCTTATGCCCCAGCCTCCCGAGTAGCTGGGACTACAGGTGTATGCCACCATGCCTGGTTCATTTTTTTGTATTTTAGTAGAGACGGGGTTTCACCATATTGTCCAGCTGGTCTCGAACTCCTGAGCTCAGGCAATTCACCTGCCTTGGCCTTCCAAAGTGCTCGGATTACAGGTGTGGGCCATCGTGCCTGGCCTATTTTATATTTTTAATTATTTACTTGCATATTATACATTTGCTTATCTCTATTGTGACTTTCTCCCTGCTATAGTATGTAGGTTTCCTAAGAATCCCCAGTGTCTAGAACAGTGCCTGGCACATAGCAGGCACTCAATAAGCATCTGATGGTTGAAGGAACTCTCTCAATGCTCAGAAGGGAACCTGGAGTCCAGAGGGCAGAAGTAAACCAAGGTCATGCAGGGAGCCAGGCCTCCTGACTGTCAACTCAGGACCCACTTGGCTGCATCAGGCTTAACATGACTGGCGTGCCCCTGCTCAGAAGCGTGGCTCATCGGAGGCCCCCGGCACACTTCCTTTCTCTTTTAAGCTGTGAGTGGTTTAATTTGCAAGCACTGCTGCCTTTCATGTCCCAAGCTGCGTCCCTGCTCCCTCTGATCTCAGAAACTGCCCGGACCCTGGTGCTGCTTGTCGGCCCCGCCCTCCGCAGCCAGATCAGGAGGCTCAGTAATTGTGACTGATTTTCAAAGCTGCCTGGAGTCTCTGCAAACACCCTGGTGTCAGATTTGCTTCCCCTTCAAAAAGTTGCTCAAATGAAATAAACTAATTTAATTTCTGCTTTTCCCTTCCCCCTCCTGGGTTACCCAGCTAGTCCAAACTGAGTCCCCCTGCCTCCCAAGTTTTTTCCTAAGTGGAATGTGAGAGTCAGTGGGCTGGGAGAGGGGGTCAAGGCAGGGCTGGGTCTCCATAGGCTGGTGCTCATAAACTGGGGGCTGCCTCTGCCTCCTACTCTCTGCGTGACCTTGGATGAGTCCTTGACCTTCTCTTGGTCTCAGTTTTCCCACCTGTGAAACAAGAACCCTTGCCATTCCAACAGCCTGGGAGCAATGCCCAGCAACTTGCTCTGTCACTGACTTGCTATGTGACTGTAGGTACTTTCTTCTCTCTGAGCCTCCGTGTTCCCATCTGTTCAATGGGGATGCTACCATCAGTCCTGCCACCTCTCAGAGTCGCAGTGAGAGTGAAGTGGTCATGGAGGAGCCCCCATGGTGGAGATGAGGCTGCTCTTCTCCCCCCGCACCTCCCCATCCTCATCCTTTCTTCACAATGCAGCAGATGGAATTTTCTAAAACGCAACGCTTCCCACGTCATTCTCTCGCTTAGGCCTTTCCCAGCTACCTGCTTTCCTCTAGTCCTTCAGATGGGGCTCCTGCTTCCTTCTTGCTAGAGAGCATCAGCTCTCCTCACCTTTCTGGCCTTTTCTATGCAGAAATGTGTAGGTCAGTTTTAGGTGAAGAGAGACAGGGCTGTGAGTTTAAGTCAGTAGGTGGGGGCTGCCGACCTAGAAAGTCAGGGACTTGCTGTGTGACTATGGCCATGCCACATATGCACACAGGCTTTAAAGTGCTTCTTGGCTAGGCTGTGCCTGATGTCTTCAAGGGGACGTACATTTCTGTGTGTGTGCACTTCCCTTTCTATGGGCGCAATCATGTGTGCAGTGCTCCTGGGTGTGTGCAGTCATACCCTGGTAAGTGCAACTCAATCTGTGTCTGGGGGCTCAGCCATCTCTGTGTGAGACTCTATCCCTAGCTGGCTGGGTCTTGGCGAGCTGTGGCTTCCTCTGGGCTGTAGACAGAGCTGCCTGTCTCATTCATCTGCCTGTCACTTGGGCATATCACTGTCTCTCTGAGCCCCAGTTTCCCCATTTGCAAAATTAATTGCTAAGTTCTTGCCAGGCTCTGAAATTCCACACGTCTTTGCCATTGACAATATCCAAATTTATCTCTCCAGCCCAGACCTCCTGTGAACCCGGATATTCAACTGCCTTGTTCAAGATCTCCACTGGGCAGCCTAATACATTTTTCTAAGTGAACATACTTCACACCAAACTCCTAATTTCCTCTCATCCCCCAAATCTGTTCCCCCCATCTCAGTAAATGGAGAGCCATCTATTTAATTGCTCAGGTTACAATCCTAACAGTCATGCTTGAGTTTTCCTTCTCTCACACTCTACATCCAATCCATTAGCAAGTGCTTTCAGCTCTGCTTTTAGAATATATCCAAAAGGCTACCTCTTTTCAACACCTCCACTGGTACCATCTTGTTCCAGGCTGCCATCACTTCCTATTTGCAGGCCACCCGCTTCTGTTCTTGCCTGCTTTTTGGCCCATCTATTCCTCATGAAAGAGCCATGGGTCCTGATCATGTCATTCTTCTGAGCAAGACCTTCCATTGACTTCTCAGATTGCTCAACGTAAAAGGCAAAGCCCTGGCTATGGTCTACATGGCTGCATGAGCTGGTCATCTTGTTTCTTCTTGGCAGAATTCAACCCCAGGGCTTTTGCATGTGCCATTCCCTCAGCCTGGAATGCTCTTCCCCCAGGGCCCATGCTCTCACTTCCTCAGGTCTTTCCTTCAGTGTCACCTCTTCAGAGAAGCCTTACTGGACCAATGATCTAGTTGTTCGTTTGCTTATTGTCTGTCTTCCTTAGGAAGAATGGACCCTCCTCGAGAGTAGGGGATCTTCTGTCTTTTCACTGCCATGTTCCCAGGGCCTAGCATGCAATAGGTACTCAATAAACGTTTGTTGAATGAATGACAATACTCATATAGACACAGCATGTCACATGCACTTAAAGTGCTTCTTGGCTAGGTGTGTGTGCACATCTTTATACATATTTGAACACACATGTACATCAGGCATGCGTGTGTGCCTGCGTGTGTGTGTACACCAGTCTGCACCCACATCCACAGCCCTACTGTTCCCTGTTCCCCCTCATCCCTTCCCCGCCATTCTCTCCGGTTTACCTTCTCTTCCCAACTGGCTGCTTGCTCATTATCCCAGCAATCTGCCAGATTTGGCCCAACCTGGGGAAACTGGGCTGACAGCACCCTTTCCCGAGTCTAAGTACTCCTGGCCTCTGACATGCAGCCATAGAGCTGGGAGGTCCAGAGAGGTATAGCATCCAGCCTTCGGCCACAGTGAGTCAGCAACGGAGCATGGCCTAGGACCTAGGTCAGCTGCTTCTTGCCTAGCCTGGCTTGCAGATGACTTAAGTAACATGGTAGGAAGGAGATGCCCCTCACCCATGACTCCATTTTCTACCAGAGCTCCCGGAGCCCTGAGCTAAGTGGGGCCTCGATGGTCAGCAATGGTCTGGAGGTTTCACAGTGGGAGAAGGCAGAGTCATGCAGCTTTAGTCCCAGTGACCTGCTGCTGTGTGCATGACCCTTTCTAGGTATGGCTGTGTCTGATGTCTTCGCGGAGATGTATGTTTCTGTGTGTGTGCACTGCCCTTTCTATGGGCACAATCATGTGTGCAGTGCTCCTGGGTGTGTGCAGTCATACCCTGGTAAGTGCAACTCAATCTGTGTCTGGGGGCTCAGCCGTCTCTGTATGAGACTCTGTCCCTAGCTGGCTGGGTCTTGGCGAGCTGTGGCTTCCTCTGGGCTATAGACAGAGCTGCCTGTCTCATTCATCTGCCTGTGCCTGTGCCTGTCTGCAGCTGCATGCCAGGGGAGCTGGGTCCCAGGACGCTCATGTCTGCTTGTGGCTTTGCCTCTGTCTCTGTACATGGCTGAGTCTGTGCAGAAGGGCTATCTGGGTAAGGGCCCATTTCCTGCCTGGGGGTGTGAGTGGCTATGTCAGGGTGTGCAGTCGTGGGTCTGAGTGTGTGGCTGGGCCCTGTTCCAGCTGTGTCCCAATCTAGCTGTTCCCAGTGGTGGGTGTGCCTGAAGGTGGGACTATGTCCGTGTGGAGGTTGTGGCCAAGGGCTGTGCTGTGTCTGTGTGCAGTTGAACTTCTGTGAAGGGCTCTGTCAAGGCGTCCAGCTGTGCCTGTATGGGGTGCTGGATCTATGAATGGGTTGTGTACCGGTGTAGTGGTGAGTAGGCTGAGCTTGTGCATGTGGCATGTCTGGATCGGCGGCTGTGTCTATGTTAGTGACTGTATGTGGCTGTACGAGCATGTCCGAGGTCATCACTGTGTCCACATGCAGGTCCGAGTCCATGTGGGGGCCGTGTCCATGGATGTGGCTGAGGTCACATGTGTGTTTTTCTCCAGGACTATGCTTGAACACAGGAGGTGCCTGGGCTCACTCACATCTGTACCCTGTACCTTGGGGCAGGAGGCCCTGTCTTTCCTGTCCCTTCCCAGAGGATCAGCGACTCCCCTTTCCAGCAGGCTCCACTCCCCTTGGGGATCACCTAGATCCCACCCCCACCCCCAGGGCCCACAGCCCACCTGTGGGTGAGAGCTCTGCCACGCTGCCAATGTAGGGGCCGTGCAGGAAGCGGGGCTCGCTGTCATTGATGTCCTGCACCTTGATGATGAACTCTGACTCGGGCTCCAGCAGGCGGTTGGTGGCGCGATCCCGAGCCTGGGCCCGCAGCGTGTAGAAGGTTTTCTGCTCACGGTCCAGGCGCTCCATGGCGTGAATGTCACCTGTCAGCTCGTCGATCAGGAAGATGGTCCCAGCGCCCTCGCCTGAGATGGTGTACTTGATGGCCCCGTCACCCTCGTCTGAGTCCGAGTGGATCTGGGGAGGCAGAGAGGAAGGCAGGGTGGAGGCTGAAGAGGAAGCTCCTCTGGGCCTCACTGTCCATCCCATTCCCAAACCCATCTCTTCTCCAACACATACACATCTTTAGTGAGGACACTGAGACCCAGCAGCCACGCTCACTTCCATTCCTGGCCTGGAGTGTTTCCCCAGCCCTCTGGGGCTCTCCCTGCCCCTGGAATCTACTTTCCCCTCTGCATTCAGAGTTATCAGCCTCGGAGGCAGATCCGAACGTGGCCTCCCTATTTGCAACCCTCCAATGGCTTCCCATTGCCTTTACAAAGAAGTCCAGCACCACTGCCAAACCCCTCTCCCCTTTAGCACGCACCGCCCTGAGGCTCCTGCTTTGAGCCCTGTCCTTGTTTCTCTGCCCGTGGAAAGTCTACTCATCCTGCAAAGTTCAACAAAAATCCCACCTCTTTCAGAAAGCTTTTCTGGATCCTCAGTCTCCCCCTGCCCCGAGGATCTCTCAGTACATCAAGCCATCATTATCGTGTGCAGCCTTGTAGGATGTCTGTAGCCAGCACTTCTCAAACTCCAGTGTGCATGCAGTTCACCTGGGGATCTTGTTAAAATGCAGATTCTCACTCAGTAGGTCTGGAGCCAGGCCTCAGACTTTGCATTGCTAACAAACTCCCAGGCTCCTGGTCTATGCCTCACTGTGAATTACAGGTCCACTGCTCCCTAGACTCTGCACCCCAGGAGGTTGGGGTCACATCTTATTCATCTCGGTATATGCAGAGCCAGGCTCAAGATGTAGCACATGACAGAGTGAAGGGAGAGAGGAGGAAAGGAAGAGATGTCAATTGAAAGAGCAGCTTCTATGGCTAAGCAATTTGTGTACTTTCCTAGTTCAAGACACTTAAAAAAAAGAAAAAAACCTGCTAGAGTAGGATTTACTGTCTTTATTTTACAGATTGTTTCCCCCCATTTCCTAATGAAGATCGGAGGAGTGGGCTGGGTTCTCCAAGGTCAGGCCATGGGAAGAGCTAGTCTGGCTCCACACTGGGCTTTCCCATTCCATCTAAAGCCTCCCAACAGGAGCCCAGGGAAAGGGAGAAACAGTGCAGCCTGGCCCAGCCTTGGCTCTGGCATTGTCTCCCTGTGCGTTCTCACCCATCACTTCACCTCTGTGGCCCTCAGTTGCTTCATTATGTAACATGGGAATCATATGAGCATCTTCCTCCCAGAGCTATTGAGGGGTTTGCTGAGTTGAGAATCCACATAAGGCCCTTAGCAGGTGTCACCAGGTGATATTTGCAATATTTAACAGCCAGCACGACAGGGGCACTGCCCAGGCAGTGGAACTACAGCAGGACCCCTGCTGAGCCAGGCAGGAACCCTTTGGTTGCTGGATCACAGAGAGGTCCATGGGACTGAGAGATTTGGGGCGAGGGAGAGGAGGGACTATTTACTGCAAGTGTGGAGGTTTTTCATGAATTTAACAACCAGTACAACCATACCAGTTTGTACTAGCTGAAAATCAGCCCTGTCTGAGACACAATAAGTGCCCAATAAGTGGTAGCTATCGTTATTATTATATTATTATTAAATGTTAGCTATATATAACTGGGATTTAATCTAGGCACCATTAGGCTCCAGAGTCCAGGCTGTTTTCACTGCCCGAGATCTCTTGGGTGAGGAACCAGCAAGAAGGCTGCTTTCTTGCAATCAGAAACACCTAAGTCCTTATCCTCCAATGCCCAAATCTCCCAGGCAGCTCCGAGCAGAGGAAAATCCATTCCGATGAAGCAAATGGCTTTGGGCAGGTCCCTGCTCCTCTCTAAGCTTCTATGGAGATGGGATGTGAATGAGAAAATCTCTAAAGTTCCTTTCAGGCTGGGGTGCCATGAACCCCAGCCCACTCAGCAGGAGAACAGGTGCCCATGAAGTCCTCACGAATGGGAACGAAAGCCCATCCCCTGCCACGCAGGAGGAGCCAGGGTATAAATTCTACTGGTAGAACTTTGTGTCTGAAAGGTGGATTATAGAAGTGCCATTTGGAAGATTGAATGGCCCATAAACATTTTCATATTTCATTAGCCGATTAATGGGCATCTCTCTCTTTTTGGCGAGTCTGCTGATTCTCAGCAGAAATTGCGGGGACTAAATGGAGGCGTCTGGTGGAACCTTTCCGGGTCCCCGTCCTGTTATAGATTGCCCCAATTAATGCCCATCCTGGGCTCCACTGAGAAGCCTTCTTCCTGTCCAGTTACTGTTAATAGATTTCTCATAAGTGGCTGGATTGTAAAAACCTCATAACTCAGTTTAATGCCCCCAATAAAATTATTTCAGGACATCGGCCCTGAATCATTGGTAGTGCTGGGGATGAGGAGACCTGTCTCTCCTGTTTGCTGTTTATACGTTTTTTTCCACCTTTGACTGGGTGGAAATGGGATGAGAGGGGGTGATCTGCTCCCTTTTGGGGTGCCTCTACCTGCTTCCCAGTCAGATCTGTTGTCTGCTTATTTCACCAGCAAACGTTTTTGAGCAGTATGGTAGAATAGATGCCATTTGGAGAGATGTTTAACAGCTGTAATCTTACTAGTCTTCATCATTGCCCTGTGAAACATTATTATTCCCACTTCTCAGGTGAGAAAACTGAGGCACAGAGAGGGGAAATCATGTGCTCTGTCAGACAGCCAAGTGTGGGAAGCATGCTCCTGACTCTACCATTCACTAATGTTGGGACCATGGGTTTGCCTCTCTGAGCCTTTGTGTTTCCACCTGAGAAATCAGACCAAGCCCTACTTGGCACAGGTGTGGGGAGGGTTAGATGAGAGCATGTTTACCTTGACCTGAGCACTCTGTTAATGGTTGTTTCCTTCCCTTTCCATCTCCTGGGTCTCCATCATGTCCCTGCAGCCCTTGACGTAACTCAGACCCCAGGCAGGCCTCATTTATGAGTGAGGAATGGAGAGGAGGGCATAGAACCTAGTGGGACATCATCTTCTGTGGAATATGAGCTCACCCTGGGGCCTACTGGCTGCTCTCTGGGGACTGCAGAGCCAGACAGAGACAATCTGCCAGGGCAGGAGTGAAGATCTGGGAGTTACGAATTCAGGCCCAGCTGGTGCTGCCTGCCCTGCCCGCCTGGGTCTCGGCTCCAGAGTGAAAAGGGAGTGCCTCTGGCTCTGCCCTAGGAAGGTATTTCTCAGGACTCTTAGCTGTGAATGGAGGCTGGGAAGATGGTGCCCTCATTTATTGAGCTCCGAGTATGTGTCAGACATGTGGTGCAGGCCATCTGCAGAAATAGAACTTGACTTTGTGGGCATGTAAATGTATCCCTATTTTCCAGGTGAAGAGACTGAGATGACCTCAGGTCTGTTTGACTCCAAAGCCCAGTGTGGTCTCTCTGCAGTCTCCGGGAATCTAGCTAGTCTGCTTACAATGCCCATAGCAGAGGGTGAGGGAGAAAAGGGGCAGGATGGGTTGCCGGGCTGCTGCTGGGCTCCATGGCTTGGGGAGTGGGCTTGACAGCAGTCTTTTGCCCTGCGCCCTGTAGGCCACAGTCATCGGTGGTCTCTTTTCTATCAGCCTCCATTTTACCATTTGGAAAAGAACCCCAAATCATGAATCAGGAAAAATTATGTGCTTTGGAGTCAGGAGCAGCCAGGTGCCAGCTTCAGCTTTGCCAGTGACTTGTTGTAGGACCCTGGGCAAGTGGCTACCCTTCTCTGAGCCTCAGCTTTCTCATTGTAAACGGGACTGATATTGCTTCCCCATATAGATTCTGAAGGTTCATAAGATAATATATGGATGCTTCTTGCACTTAGTAGGTGCTCATCATAGATTAGTCCCCTTTTCTTTTCCTGTTCTGGTCTCAGGAGGGGTTGAGGGTTCACCCAGTTCATGACCCTATCTCCTGATACAAGAACTACACAGACTCAAATCCTGACCCACTGGAGATCCGGGGACTATCATCCAATGCCTTCGTGTCTTTCAAACTTAGCCTGTGTCCTCCTCCAGGCAACCCTCTCTGATGCCCTCTCATTTGGTTGAAGAGACCTCACCTGCCCTGTTCCTGTGCCATACACATGCTCCTTACTCCACCCCCTCCTGTAACTTCTAGTGCTGCACATCTGTGTCTCCAGCTGGCATGGGCCTCTAGGCATGAACTAAGTTAGGTGTGTCTCTGTCAGAACTCTTTGTACCTGGCACACACTAGGTACTCTGACAATGCCTGCAGAGAAAATACAGGGGGTGGGAGGATTGAATGTGTGTGTGTGTGCATGCACATGAGTGTGAGTTTGCAAGCTCCTTGAGGGCCAAGCATCTGGCTGTTTATTCCATTTCCCCAGCACCCAGCACGGGGCACAGCACCAAACATATTGAACAAATGAATAATAAAATATCCAACTGTCATTAGACTCCCCCAGTTGTCTTCTGGGATTTCCAGAGGATTCAGCCACTCTTAAATCCCAGATACACATGAGCCAGACTAAGGAGGATAGTCACTGAGAACCTAAAAACTCCAGGCACAGTTCTAGACCCTTTACTGCCATCTCACTGTTGTCCCATCTTGTGCATCAGAGATTACTTTCTCCCCATTGTATAGATGGGCAAACTGAGGCCCAGAGAGGGCCTAAACCCCACCTAAAGTCACACAGGTAACGAGAGACAGCCCTAAAGCCTGATGCCACATTCAGGGTTCTTTCTACCACATCACGTGTGGCCAGCCCTGGAGGAGAAATCCCCCTCAAGTCCCATCCCTTGATCATAAACAACATGAAAAACACAAGAGTGATGGTTTCTAATCCCAGGGGGCTGAAAAATGGGATTTATGAAGCCATTAATTACTTCCTCCTAATTAAATCAAAATTAAATGCGAGCAGAGGTACGTTTTCCTTATTAAAGACAATTAAACGGACAGTGCGGCTACGCAAATAAAATGAGTCCAGGATTTAAACGGAAAACAAATCAAATAAAAAGACTCCCTGGAATGAGGGGTGTGTTCACGCCTGTGCTACTCGTAAACCAGGAGTTCATCAATTTTCTTTAAATATTAGCAACTTAATTAAATCTGCTCTTCTCCCCACTTTAATCCTGCCGTATATCTAAAATAGATCTCACCGCCCACAGGAGTTGGTCATAAGTGCTGACCCCATAATTCTATCTTTTTTTAAAAAAATTAAAAATCCTACAAAATCCACATCCAGCTGACAGAAGCCTCGGGGGAAATTACAGTTCGGAAAAGGGATTAGTCAGAGTACCCAGATTTTATGGAAATGCTAGGAGGTTGCTTTGAGGGTGGGTGTCGTGAGAAGGTTTGGGGAGGGGTGGGTCAAGACTGCAGACGGGGGCAGGGCCAAGGAAGGAGCTGTTTGTGTGGGGCCTCGGTGACCACTGCGGGGCCCAGTGGTTCCTGTGGGTGCTGACAGGAGCCTGGCAGTGAGTGATGGAAGAGGCGGTTGTAAAATAGGTTACCGTCGGGCGCCCGGGGTTCACTCTGCCGATGGTGCTGTTGCTAAGCTACCTTTAGAATTCGACAAGGACGGATGCTCCAAGCGGCTCCCTGGGGTGGGGGGAACCAGGAAGCAGTGAATTAACTGAAACCTTGGTGAAGTCCTTTCTTCCTGAAGAGTGAGAGAGTGTGGTATGAGAGTGTGTGTTTGCATTCATGTGTGTGTGCACACCAGCATTCGTACGTACGAGGGACTCAGCTGGAAAGGGGACAGGTGGCTTAAAAGCCCAAGCTCATCTTCCTAGGGACGGAGATGGGCTAATGACAACCTTCCCCCCTACTTAGTGGTGAGAAACTAGAATGTCAGGTTGCCAAGAAGACTTTGGGGATTTGGGGTGGGAGTTCGTAGTTAGATGGTACACTCAAGGTGGTGGAACTATCAATAATAGTGAAACTTACAAGACAAGACTTAACAATAATAAAAATAAATACTTACTGAGCATGTGCCAGGAGCCAGCAGGTATTCTAGTTTCTTGACAAATGCTAACTCATTGACTCCCCACAGCCAGCCTTTGAGCTAGGTCCTAGAAATAGCCTCACTTAACAGATAAGGAAACTGAGGCACAGAGAGGGTGTATACAGTCAGCCCTCTGCATCCATAGCTTCTGCAACAGCGAATGCAACCAACCAAGGATCAAACACATTCAGAAAAAAAATTGCGTCTGTACTGAATACGTACAGACTTTTTTTCTTGTCATTCTCTAAACAATATAGTATAACAACTATTTGCATAGCATTTACACTGTATTAGGTATTATCAATACTCTAGAGATGATTTAAAGTATACGGGAGGATGTGCATAGGTTATACGCAAATACTATGCTATTTTATATGGGGTTTTGGTCTCCACAGGAGGTCCTGGAACCAATTCCCCATCGAGAGATACCGAGGGATGACTGTAACATGCTCAAAGTCAGAGAGGTCATACGCAGCTGGGCTGGGGTTTGAGCCGAGGCAGTGCAGCTCCAGGTGGCCCTCCAACCACACACAATGCCACCTCTCATAAGAAAGTGCACATTGGGCAAATATTTGCAAAGAGATGGAAACTTCTTCTCCTTCCCTGCAGGGAGTGCTTTTCTGGAGGTAGCCTTGAGAGTAAGAGAGCAGAGCAGGGGCTCTGGGTGAAGGTGATGGAGGAGGACGGTAACAAGTCACAACAGCAGTGGCAATGTGGACAGAGGTTGCTGGGGGGAACAGAAAGGACCCTGGGCCCAGCACAATGCTTGGCTCCTGGCAGCTGCTTATTATGGGGCTCTGGAAGTGAGCACGGAGACAGTGTTAGGAGCCCTTGTTTCTTGGGTTGGTTCTGCAACTATGTGTGGCCTTGGCATGATCGTCTCTGCCTCTGGGCCTCAGTTTCCCCCCCTTCTAATGAAGGGAGCTACAGGGCCCTCCCCCTGCTTATAGACTGTGGTTCTATGAGATGGGGGTGGGGTTGGCTCACACGGCTGAGATGATAAAGGTTAGGTAGAGGCAGATGAAAGCATGAATCAGCAGCCGGTTTTCTGATCTTTTCAGGATGTGGGTGGCTGGGGAGGCTTTTGCAGAGCCCCAACTGCTGGGCGGACAGCAGGGCTGACGTGCCTCAGATGACCACCTCCTCTGACATTTAGGCAGATGCATCAGTCCTTCCCTGTGTCTCCAGGGTTTTCCTGGACCAAAGGCTTTTTCCCAGGTCTGGGAGTCTCAGAGGGGTCTGGAGAATCGAGCTGGGATTGGCCTCTTCTCTTTGTCTTTTGGGGGCTTAAAAACCTCAACTCAAGGGGCCAGGTGCAGTGGCTGATGCCTGTAATCCCAGCACTTTGGGAGGCCAAGGCAGGCGGATCACTCGAGGTCAGGAGTTCGAGACTAATCTGGCCAACATGGTAAAATCCCATCTCTACTAAAAATACAAAAATTAGCTGGGCATGTTGGTGAGCACCTGTAATCCCAGCTACTCAGGAAGTTGAGACAGGGGAATCGCTTGAACCCAGACGATGGAGGTTGCAGTGGGCCAAGATTACGCCACTGCATTCCAGCCTAGGCAACAGAACGAGACTGTATCTCAAACAAACAAACAAACAAACAAAAACAAAAACAAAAACTTCAACTCACACAGGTTCAACTCTTGGCTACGCCACACTCACCCATTGTATGACTTTGCCTTCTGTTACTTTGGTTTCTTTACCTACAAAAGGGAATGATGGTTTCTACCTTGCAGTTTAAGGGTTAAGTACTTTACATGGGAATAATAAAAAATAGCAACAACAAACAAGCTGGAGGCTGAACACTTTGTGTGCTCTGTTTTCTTTTTTAATCTCCAACAACCTTAGGAAGCCGGCTCTCTGAGCCCCTATTTTTACAGATGAAGAGACTGTCAGGGAGGTACAGTAACTTGTTCAAGGTCACACAGTAAAGGGGTTGGCGGAACCAGGCCTCAGACTCAGGTGTGTCTGCCTCCAAAGCCTGCGTTCTTAACTACTTCACTGGCTACTACCTATCATGTAGTGGGCTTGGTCACTCCATCCCTACCCCTCACCCCTTTCTTCCAGCTCCACCATCTCCCACCCGTGGCTGGGAGTGAGGAGTCCTAGGCTCTGCTACTAGGTTGCTGGGTGATCTTGAGCAAGGCCCAGAACCTATCTGAGCTCTGTCTGTCAAATCCTTGCTCAGCTTAATTGTGGAATCATTCATTCATTCATTCATTTGGCCATATGTATACAGGGGAAAGTAGCTAAGGGTCAGGGATTACTGTGTCTGGACCAGAGAAAACCTGAGCTTCCCACAAGGCAAACCCACAAGTTTAAATCTAGACTTTCCTTCTCTCCTTGTCAAGGATCCTGATCTCTGAGCTTCAGAACTGCTCAGACTCCCAATTCCCAGACTCATTTAAGCACACAGGAAGCTCTGGAGTGGCCTTTCACATTCCTGACCAAGACTCCCTGGAAATCTAGTTGGCTTTAACAAAAGCCAGATACTGTCCTGGGGCACCACCCCACTCTCATGCCCTACAATAAGCCTCTGCTTCAACACCTCAACTGCTGACGAGGCTCTTAACACATCAGGTACCTTCAGGTCTCCAAGTCTTTGGATAGGTTATGTCCTCTTTCCCATTAGCCTGAGGAACTCCTACACCTACATCAAAACCCAGTTCAGGTGTTTTCTCCTCCATGAAGCCAGACAAAGTATACCATCTAATGAGTGCCTACTCAGTGCCAGGTGTTGACTTGTGAAGCTTTTTATCACCAGGTGTCTCTGCAACTCTGGGGATCCCTAAAGTGGCAGAGGCTGGATCTCATTCACCTTTATCTCCCCAGCATCACACCTGGGCTCTACAAGGGGCTCAGGAATTAAAGAATGAATAAAATTCCTTCTCAGCTACTTCTACTCCTATGGCACAGATCTTCAGCCAGATTTACCAGCATTTACTCAGAGTTTGAGAAAGTAGATTTCATTCATTCGTTCATTCATTCACTCATTCAATTAATAAACAGTTTGCAAGCTACGTTTGTGCTAGGCACTGGGGATTTCATGGTGAGCAAAACAAACACAGTCTAAAAGGAAAGACACATTAATTGTGTAGTCAAACAAACACATGCATAATTAAAATGTTATGAAGGAAAGATACTGCGACTTCAAGGGGCATGTGACAGCAGATCTGTCCTAGTCTGGTGTGTGCGGGAAGAGTTTCTCTGAGAAAGTGGCATTGGTGCTGAGATCTGTAGTGTAAGTGTAAGGTCATTAGTGGAAGGAGCAGGAAAGAGTGGTTCAGCTGGAGAAACAACCTAGGGAAAGGGGCAGTGGCAGGAGTGTACATGGGCATTGGACCGACGTTCAGAAGAGCAACAGAAGGGCAGTGAGGCTGAAGCTCAGAGTGTGGCAGGAGATGAGGCTGGAGGAGGAGCTAGATCTTTGCGGTCAATGGATAGAATTTGGGCTAGACCCCAAGTGCATAGGAAGCTGCTGAAGAATTTTAAGCAGAGTGGCCAGATTATGTGTGCGATGATCGGATTTACAAACGTGTTCTTAAATCCCATATGTACCTAGCTACACGATGGGCTGGGATTGCCCGCTGGCACTCTCTCTAAGATGCAAAAGGGAGGGGGAGGGGAGGAGGGCATAGGGCGGAGTGGGAGTGGGCTCAGGACCCACTTAGCAGTCCTTGGCAAATAGGCATATGAAAGTGGATTTAAAAGGGCAGGTGAACTAGGGGTTCCTGCATCTACCAGTGGGTGTCCCCAGGGTCCTGGGATCTGGAATTGGAGTGGGGCCCCACTTTACCTTGCCCACGTACAGGGGTTCCGTGCCCGTGTACTCCTCCACCACGAAGAACTGGTTCCACACCCAGCCGCGTTTGACGCGGCCGGCTCCCAGCGCGCCGTCTTGCCGAGCCCCGGGCGCCGACGGCGCGGGGGTGCCCGCGGCCCACAGACGCCCCAGCAGTGGCGGCGGCGGCGGCAGCAGCAGCAGCAGCAGCAGCAGCAGCAACAGCGCGGGGGACAGCGCGGCTCCCGCCCGGAGCCCCCTACCGTCGGGCCTCGGCCTCATGCTTGGCCTGCGCGGGACCGGGGCCCAGGAGCATGGACGGGAGGCACCAGAGCGCCGCCGCTCGGTCACGCAACTAAGCGGCGCCGTGTCACATGGTGGCCTCAGCACGGCCGCCGGGTTGTCGCCCCCGACGGGGCACCCGGACAGGCCTGCGGCCCTGAACGCCGCCCAGCCGCGGGGGTGCCCGGCTGGAGGGGGAGGGGGCGCGGCCGCAC
This sequence comes from Cacajao melanocephalus, assembly GCA_963573385.1. NCBI lineage: Eukaryota > Metazoa > Chordata > Mammalia > Primates > Pitheciidae > Cacajao > Cacajao melanocephalus. The sequence continues at coordinate 46,626 of CAUYLG010051311.1, read as the reverse complement.
CCGAGGCATGGACAGCCCCCGGGGTCCCCGCCCGCGCCCCCCTCGCCGCGTCACGTGCGGATCACTAGGCAGCGCCTGGGCAGCTCCAGAGTCCAGGAAGCGCCATGGTCCCTGCGCAGAGAGGGTACGGGTTGGGGCCTGCAGATCCTGCCAGGACTAGGGGCCTTCCGGTTCCATCAGGAGCCTGCAAGAGAAACAAGAAGACATTAGAGGGGCTTCTGTGTGCAGGGAGGGCAAGTTGAGTCTATCTTTCCTCTTGTAGGTACTAAATAAGCACCTACTGTGTGCCTGGTACTATGCAGAATGGGACGGACACCATGGAGACTCACAGTGGTCCCCTCTTCTTGGAACCCATAGTCTAGCACGCGCCCTCTCCGACACACCAACACACTGCAGCCTCTCCCGCGCACCGCCAGCCTCTTTCACCTGGTGTCACATGCCCCCTGCTCTTCCACCCTCCTGAGCCTTTCTCCAGCCCCTCCTCAGCTCAGCCCCCATGCCCACACAAGCAGAGACCCTAGCAGCCCACGCCCCTGCCCTGGCTGACAATCTCTCCAGCCCTGCCCAGTCCCCAGGAACCCCCCACCCCAGGTGCTTCTAGAAGGCATCTTCAAGGGCCCCCAAGACCCAGGCCTCCTGGGTGCACAGAACTAGCACCCAGACTACTACCCAATATGCCTGCCCTCCTATCCCTCGCAGCACAGATAGGTCATTCCGTCTGAAACAGGCACCAAAGAAAGGCCCTCTGAAGTGCTCCCACCCCCACAGCCACTTAGGGGTGGAGCACCTGAGTCCCAGAGGGCCTGGCTTGGAGACACCCTGAGTGACTCCGGGCAGGGTCACAACCCCTCTGAGCTTGCCTCTGGTGCCTTCACATTCCCCCAGAAAACAGTTCTTTCCCAGAGTCTGAGAGACACCTTTCCTCCCCACTCCTAGACCAGCCTGCGGTCCCCAGATCGATCCATCTCTTCTTCCCTCTTTCCATCAGATCCTGCTTTCAGCAGGAAGGGATCTGAGGGACTAACACCTACTCAAGCCATAATGATGAATAATGGCTTAATGTGGGTGTTTACAGGGGACAGCAATGCTGCTTAATGGAGGAATTTCAGGCACAGAGAAGAGTGCATGGAGGTGAGGGGCTCAATCCCCACTCCTCCTTCCCCTGAGCCCAGTTCAGCTCAGTTCCACAGCTCAATTCCACTAAGCTCCAACTTTGTGCCAGGTTTGGCCTGCTTGCCAGGGGCACGGTAAATAAGCTCACAGTTTTGTGGGGTGGGAGGTGAAACCCCTCTTATAACAACCTAAATGCCAGGTGGCATGTGATCGGGGCAATAAAAGTGTCTGTGTGTGGACACCCTGAGACCTGTGGGGCTCAGGGAAGAGACTGAGCTCCTGTGTTTGGAAAGGGAAGGTAGGCGGGAGACAATCAGGGCTACTTCTTGGAGGAGGTGGCATCTGAGCTGATGGGAAGAAAAGGGTGGGCATTTCAGGCAGAGGAGTGTGCATGGTGGCTGAGTGATCTGGCCAGTTTGAGGAGTTAGATCGTGAACAGGGGTGTGTGGCTGGACAGATGGTGTGTAGCTGGTTGGGGGTGGGGGTGTCTGACCTGGCTCTAGCCAGATCTTCCTGAGAACAAAGGAAGTGGCCTCTCTAGGGAGGAAGAAATGCAGACCACCTTGGTTTTTGAGACGCAGTCTTGCTCTGTTGCCCAGGCTGGAGTGCATGCAGTGGTGGGATCTTGGCTCACTGCAACCTCTGCTTCCCGGGTTTGAGGGACTCTCCTGCCTCAGCCTCCCGCGTAGCTGGGACTATTGGCCCCTGCCTGGCTAATTTTTTGTATTTTTAGTAGAGACGGGGTTTCACCATGTTAGCCAGGATGGTCTCGATCTCCTGACGTCGTGATCCACCCACCTCGGCCTCCCAAAGTGCTGGGATTACAGGAGTGACAGGCCACCTTCTTTAACCCAGCATCACAGTGGGCAATTCCCATCCCTTTAACTCACGGGAATCACGACTCTGAAAGTTCTTTTATGCCCATTTTGTAGATGCCTAATTCCTCAGTGCTTTTTTTTCTAGAATCTGCTCCAGAAAATCTTTATGGAAGGAGTTTCAGGATGGGGAGTCATTGCTGGAAGGTGAGGGTGATGGTGAGGGCGTTAAACTGCAGTTCTGGGCAATGAGAGTGGGAAAACGTCCACACTCCACAGGGAAGAATGGAGGAGAGGGGTCTGGACCATGCTGTTCTCTCTTTCCCTGTAGGCCCAAGCCTGAACTAATGGGGTCAGGAGGACCCGTGAGCCTGCTGTGAACATACCCTGCCTGAGTACAGAAAAACTTGTATGGGCCTGGGCATGACAGTTCCTGACACTGGCAGCTCTGCTCCGCAACCCCTGCTCTGTGCTGCCGCCTCCAGGGATCCGGCTTTGATTCCCTGAATTATGACCTGGGCTAGTCGTAATGAGGCTGGAGTTATGGGTGAGGAGGAGGTGCCTCTCCGAAGCCTTCATTTCCCGGCGTGCACCACGGGAACTGTTCCCCCGACTCCAACAAGCAGCTCCAGGGCCCATCACAGCCCTGCAGGGATGCAGAGCAGGGGAGGGGCTGGAGAGAGAATTTGGAGGGAGGCTGCGGCCACTTCTGGAGTGGGCTGCTGAGGTCGAGGGAGGGGCGCGTCAAGGGGAGATCCGCCAATGTTTGCAGACACCCAGCTGTTGCTTTCTTTCTCTCCTTTCCTTTATTTCTTTGTTTCTAACACCTTTTACAAGTATGGGAAGCACTGAGATTCATTCATTCAGTCACCACACACGAGGGTCTGCCACAAGCAGGGAGACAGAACAGCATTTTATTCTTCCAATCATTCATTTATTCAACATACTTTAACAATCATTTCTCCTTTTAAGACAGCAAGATGCAATCAGTTATTCAGCGATCTATCAGCAAAGAGATGCATTTCTTCTGGTTATTCCTTTATTCCTTCCACAGCACCTCTCTGATGCCAGTCCATGTGCTGGGCACTGGAGACATAGCAGTAAAAAAATGAGGTCCTGCCTGGGCGTGGTGGCTCACACCTGTAATCCCAGGACTTTGGGAGGCTGAGGCGGGGGATCACTTGAGGTCAGGAGTTCGAGACCAGCCTGGTCGCCAACAAGGTGAAACCCCGCCTCTACTAAAAATACAAAAATTAGCCGGGCATGGTGGTGGGGTGTGCCTGTAACCCGAGCTACTCAGGAGGCTGAGGCAGGAGAACTGCTTGAACCCGGGAGGCAGAGGTTGTAGTGAGCCAAGATCGCACCATTGCACTCCAGCCTGGGTGACAGATCAAGACTCTGTCTCAAAAAAAAAAAAAAAAAAAAAGAAGTCCTGACCCTCATGAAACTGACCTTCTGGTGGTGGACACAGATAATAGAGGAATGAATCTACAATATAATTTAATATAAAACATTGAGAAGAAAAGTAAAGAAGGAGGAAGTGAGAGAGAATGATGGAGGGAATGGAGTGAGTGCATTGTTAAGGATATAGTATCAGGGAGGGAGGTCCTCTCAGAGGAGGTGGCATTGGGCCGAGTCTGGAAGGATGAGAAGGAGCAGTGCACAAAATAGTTCCACACAGCGGGAATAGCATGCGCAAAGGTCCAGAGGTTGGAACGAGCTGAGATGGCACTTGCAGCTCAAGTGCAGGACGCATCTGGACATGTGGAATTTGGGGTGTTGGGGAGGAGAAGGTGCTCTTGGTAGAAGGGCTGTCCAAGGCAAAGACCTGGAGTCAGATCCCACTTGATGTATTTTTAAAATTTTATTCATTTTTTTTTTGAGACAGAGTTTCTTTCTGTGGCCCAGGCTGGAGTGCAGTGGTGCGATTTCAGCTCACTACAACCTCCGCCTGCCAGGCTCAAGCAATTGTCTTGCCTCAGCCTCCTGAGTAGCTGGGATTACAGGTGTGCGCCACCATGCCTGGCTAATATATATATATATATATATATATATATATATATATATATAGTAGAGACAGGGTTTCACCATGTTGGTCAGGCTGTTCTTGAACTCTTGACCTCAGGTGATCTACCCAACTTGGCTTCCCAAAGTGCTGGGATTACATGTGTGAGCCACTGTGCCTAGCCAAGATCCCCACTTTAGAGAGGGGAAAGGTAAAGTCCAAGAGGACTCTACCAAGCATACTTTATGACAAAGCAGTGCCTTGAACCTGGGACTTGGACTGCCCAGGCATAAGGCATCTCTGGGGAATGGGAAAAAATGCACCTCTGGGTGCAACCCAGTGTCACATCTGGCAGGGCCAGCCTGCCCCCCTCGTGAGGGCACAATCTGCACTATTGTTTTAGGATGGGGCCCTGGCCCTCCCATCCTCACCTCTCCCTCCCCCTCCTGGCCCTTCATACCTCAGCCTCCAGGTCCTCCCAGGGGCATCTTGGCTAGGTGCCCTGGCAGCCTGCCAACTCTTCACCGCTCTGCACAGCCCTGCTAGGGCTGCTGTGGACACATTGGCCTCCTCCCTCACTTCCTCCCTCCTTTTCCTGCTCCAGCTGCTTTTCCTGAATTGATAGTGACTACAGGACCCTGTCCTGGCATTCAGAATCAGTCCAGGGAGGCAGCTGTGGAGTCCTGCAGCTGCACTCAGCTCTCCTGGGACCTGGGGCATGTTGGTGGCCTTTCCTGGGCTGCAGGTCTCAGCCTACTACACAGAGCCGTTTAATCCCAAATGAGATGAAAAACTGAGCCCTGGCCTGGCTCAATGAATATTGGCTTTGCCCTGTCTACACTTCAGCCTCACCTCTTATAATCAGTCCATCTGCCCATGGGTCTACATATATGCTTGTGGCTTCTATGTGTATGCGAACATGTGTCTGTAGTCACACATGTGACTGAGTGGGCATGACGATCTGATAAATTATTCCTTCATTTCACAAATATTTGTGAGTTTCCACTCTGTGTTGTTCTAGGCACAGCAAAAAGAAACAGGTAGAGTCCTTGCCAGGTGGGGACACGGACAATAAACAAATAACGTGTCTCATGATGGCAAGTGCAGTGGAGAAAGCAAAGCAGAGTAAGGGGTAGGGGCAGGAAGTTCTGGGGGTGGTGGGATTTGCTGTTTATCTGTCGATCCATTGTCATTATTATAAATGATCATTTATACAGGGTAGTCAGGGAAGGCTTTGTCCTTAAGATGACATTTAAACAGACATCTGAAGTGAGGGACAGAGTTGTGCACAAAGCTGGGAGAAGAGGGTTCCAGGCTAGGGCAACATCAAGTGCAAAGGTCCTGAGGTCAGCAGCATGTGTCTATTGGGAAGGAGGAACATCAGGGGGTCTGGTGTTGCTGAAGTGGAGGAAGTGCAGGGGAAGCAGCAGCAGATGAGGTCAGAGAGGTGTGGAGGTGCAGTCAGGACCTACAGGCTCTCTTGGGTTTTTACTCTGAGTGAGATGGGACCCCTAAGAGGGTTTGAGCAGAGGACATGATCTGACTTACGTTTTAAAAGATCATCTGGGCTGGGATGATGGTGGTTCACACCTGTAATCTCAGCACTTTGGGAGGCTGAGGCAGGAGGATTCCTTGAGTCTGGAATCTCAAGACCAGCCTAGGCAACATATAAAGATTCTGTTTCTATAAAAAACAATTTAAAAAAATTATCCAGAAGTGGTGGCGTGTGCCTGTAGTCCCAGCTACTTGGGAGACGGAGGCAGAAGGATTGCTTGAGCCCAGGAGTTCAAGGCTGCAGTGAGCTACGATCACACCACTAACACTCCAGCCTGGGTGACAGAATGAGACCCTGTCTCTAAAGAAAAAAAAAAAAAAAAGGCCAGTCATGGTGGCTTATACCTGTAATCCCAGCACTTTGGTAGGCTGAGGCAGCTGGATTACTTAAACCCAGGAGTTCGAGACCAGCCTGGGCAACATGGCAAAACCCTGTCTCTACAAAAAAATAGAAAAATTATCTGGGTGTGCTGGCACGTGCCTGTAGTCCCAGCTATTCTGGAGGCTGAGTTGGGGGGATCACCTGAGCCTGGGGAGATTGAGGCTGCAGTGAGCCATGATCACGCTAGCCTGGGTGACTGTGAGGCCTTGTCTCAAAAAAAAAAAAAAAAAACAAATAATGCTGGCTGGCTATTGTGTTAAGATAGGCAGAAGCTGGGGTTGGAAGAGGCCTATGGGAATATTTCAATAGTCCAGTAGACGGCTAATGAGGGGCTTGGATCAAGGGGAGCAGTGGAGACGCTGAAAAGCGAGGCGGGGCCACAGAATATGTTGATGGGTCAGAAATGGGGTTCAAGGGAAGACAGCAACTGAGCATGACCATGCCCTCAGGCTGGGCAGTGGGAATGAGCATTTCCTTTCATTCAGAGCTGAAGACGGTAGGAAGAGCAGATTTGGGGGGTGATCAGGAACTGACTTTGATGTGTTACTGTCATGTTTTGGATAGGTTGCACCCCAAATGCTTATTAGACATCACGCAGAGATGCAGAGCAGTCTTCCATGGCCAGGAGTTCAGGGGTGATGTCCTGCTGCAGATAGCAGTTTGGGAATTTGAGTGGCATTTAAAGTTGTGACTGCGTGAGAGCACCAAGGAGTGGCTGTCGGTGGGGACTAAACGCGGGGGACCACAGCTATGGTGATCCAGGAGATGAGGAGGAAACAGCAAGAGAGACTGAAAGAGAAAAGAGGAGGAAAAGGGAGATACCCTCGGAGCCAACAGAAGACAGTGCCGTAAGGAGGGACTGGTGAGCTGTGCCCGAAGCTGCCGTTGGGGGGTGAGCGTCTGTCCAACTTTGCCGGGGACAGCTCCGTGGCATAACTGTTCATAATGTCCCCCAGTTTGGATGATAAATCATGTGGTGATCCTACTGATAAGGCAGGTGTGGACTTGGACTTGCCCATTGGAGTTAGCGGGGCGGAGATCATTTGTGACCTTGTTGGCAGCGATTTGGTGGAATGGTGGGTGCACACGCTTGACTGGAATGGGTTCCAGAGAACTGGGAGGAGGGAAGGTGAGGATGTGTGTGGGTGGGTGACAGCCCCTCTCGGGATTTGTGAAGGTTCATATGCCTGCCCTCGCCTGCCAACCTTATTCCAGTAGAGCTGGCTGAAGACAGAGGCTCAGGACACAAATCAGCATCCACACGATGCCACCGGGGAAGCTTCGGCTGTGTGGGGAGGGCCAGCAGAGCCCCCTTCTCCCTGCACCCCTCCTCTACTCTTCCCATCTCTCCTGCTGCAGGGCCTGGCCAGACTCATCCCCATGTGTCCGGACTGAAGCTACCACCATTTGCCTGGGACCCCTGTGGGCCCTAAGCCCCCTTGCAGGACAGGTGAGTCTCTGTCCTTGCTCAGGCTCCTGTGACCAGGCAGATTCTTGTTGCTCCCGCCTAGGGCTGGGTTTCTCTAGTGGGTATGGGAAGAAGAGAGCAGCCCCAACACTGGGTGTGCCCCCTGCCTCCCAGCTCCCTGACAGCCCCGGGAAGAGTCCCACAGCTCCAGTCTCTGGCAGTCACCGAGCATCTGCTGTGCTCTGGGTCCTGCCGTGGCTCTGTCATTCTGTAGGGGCACACAGAGGGGGCAGGCACAATGCGGGAAATATTGACAACCTGAGGCAGTGGAGACACCAGCCACACTGACTACAGCGTCCCAGAGGCCAAGGAGAGGGGAGGTCCAGGAGACAGTCCCTGTGGTAGGGGCTAGGGTGCAGAGCTGGGTGGTCTTTGGAGGTTTGGGACAGCAGCTGTTTACCAATAGTGATGAAGCATTTTATACACGTTACAGCCGCACCACGTGTACCTGACGCTTCTCAGCCCGGGGAAGTAGGCCAGATGTGGTCCCTGCTCTCAAGGCATTCACAGTCTAGGGTAGAGACATCCATTCCTTCATTCATTCATTCCACAAACTCTTACAGAACATTCCCTAATGAGCCAGACAGACCGTTAGGTACTCTTGGGATGATGGAAACCTAAAGACATAATGGTCCCAAAGAGCTCACCATCTAGAGGGTGGCAACGTTCATTCAGCATTTACAGTGCACCTCATGTGTACCATTGACTCATTTACCCATTTAGTGAACACTTACTGAACTACCGTGTACCAAGTTCTGTGCTGGGTCCTTTGCAAGTTTCACAAATGAGCCTTAACAGCTTTGTGGCCAAGTTACCAGATGCTAATGAGAGAAATCCCTGGCAGTTGCTCATTTATCAGTGAACCAAAATCTAGTGAAGACTGACTATGTGCCACGTGTAAGTGCTCTGCACATTACAGATGAGTAGGAGAGAACTATATATATATTTTAAACCCAACCAAAAAATAAAACCTGGAAAATGGAAAGTATAGGAAACTCATGCATAGATGTGAAGGCTCAGAGGGGGAGCGCCAATCTCCATAGTAACCATGGAGGGCTGCCTGGAGGAGGGGGGCGTTGGAGCTGATTCTTGAAAGGTGAGGAGGATTTGGACTTAGGGAGATGAAGTAGGAAATTACTGGAAGAGAGAGCATGAGCAGAGGAAACCTAGGATATGAAGGGGAAACAGTGAATAGCATAGTCTGGCTGGGTTTTATGGTGTATAAAAAGAGTGACGGTTGGTACCAAAGTTATCAAAAGAAAAAGAACAAAGATGAAATGAGAAAAAAAAAGAGTTATGGGAAATACAAAAGACATGGCTGGCTGCAAACAGTCAATTCATCTCCCATCCTTCTTTCTTGTTTCAATCCTATTTCAATATTCGCCCTCGCTTGGCCATGTGCTAGGCCCTCCTCTGTTAACAGTGATTAGTCTAAACCGATAGGATGAAGACGCCTCTCCCCGCCAGTACTTGATTTAGAAAATATTATGTGATGCGATTCTGGTCAGTGAAATATAAAAGCATATCTTCTGTAAGCTTATGGAAATGTTTTTATTGTTAAAAAAGAGATGCCTTCAGGAGGAACTTTTTGTTTTCTGCATATGTGCATAGGTGATGTCTGGTGCAATAGCAGCCACTTTTGGATGATGAAGGAACCACACCAAGAGGCCAAAGAGGCCTACTAAGAAGAGACAGAACAATCTGTGTCTTTGAAGATGTGGTTGAACTACTGAAGTAAGCCACTCTGGGTCTCGAATCCACTTCCAGCCTCTACTTCCTCCAGACTCTCTTTCTCTTTTCTCTGAACTTCCTCAGACCTGTCTGGCTGGGTCTCCCTTTGGGGTTTGCAGTCAGCTGCAATGGCAAGCTTTCAAAGGACAAACACCACACCTACTCCTTCTTCCGTCCCCTTTCTCCATTCCCACACACATACCTGGCAGAGCTAAGCAGAGAACTGGGGCCTGGGAGGGACTCAGGAGAGGCTTGCTCCAGACAGACTTCAGAGGCTGCTTGGGTAATATGACCTTCCCTCTCACTGGGGAGCTACCAGCTCTGGGCATCACTGCTGCCGCCTGCACTGTGTCCTTCCAGAGTCTGGCTGGATGGCCAGCATATCCTTTCTTGATTTCTCAGTTCCCTGGCACCATCACTGCCAAGGCTGTGTGGCTGCCAGCGTGGTGGCTCCAGGCTTTCCCTTGTCATCTGGCTGTCCCCTTGGGAACAGCGGAAGGGATTCTTATCCTACCTGTCCCACATTAGTTTTTTGTCCTCTCACTCTGCCAAGACCAAGAAGAGGGGCTGCACAGAGCAACCACCAGGCAGAAAAGTAGAACAGATTTCGTGGTGCTGCCTGGGGCTTCTGCACCTCTGCCTCCTCCCCCAAGTTCCTGATAACCCTGTTAACATTAGGGGACCTAAGACCATGAGATCCAAAGTCAGACCAGAATTTGAGTCCAGTTCCACTATTTTACTGTATGTGTGATCTTGGTAATTTGCTTCATTTCTCTGAGCCTCAGTTTTCTCATCTGAAAAATGGGGATAATAGTACTTACCTCCCAGGGCCAATGTAAGGAGTAAACGAAATGAAGCATGTGAAGCAATTTGTGGTGCTTGGCAATAAATGCTAGTGAATGTCATCAGAATGACTAGCGTTGTTATTATTTCTGGTCCCTGGACAAATACTACTGGACCCTATTATGCACAAAGTATCCTGGCCAGGAAAGGAGAGTTTAGAGATCCTCATCCACTCAGCCATTTATTTATTCATTCATGCATTTATTTAACAACTGTGCTAATCAGGCCCACAGCGCAGCCTGTGTCAAGAAGAGTGAAGAATCACACAGGGTATGGGAGTTGTCTCCTACTCCAGTGCCAGACTCAGGCTGGAGAAAAGGGTAGTTCAGGAAGAGGCAGCTCATTCATCTGTTCATTCCTTCACTCACTCACTCACTCCTCTCGGCACACCTGGTTTGTATGCATCCTCTCTCCATGCCTGCCTGGCTTCCAGAACTGCCAGTGGGAGCCGTGCCTGGCAGTCTGGCTCCCGTCTGCCCCCACTGAGTCCCAAGGGCACTGTGCCTGCTGGATCCTGAGCCCAGAGCTCTCTGTGCTTGGCTGCTGTCCTCTCCCTGGGGGAAAATTATTTCTACCAGCTCAGTGCTCCCCTTTTGGGCCAGAATAGCTCATAGCTCTCGGTGTAATGCAGGAGCTATTGAGGCATGGAGGGGTGCTGGGAAGAGCCACTTTGTCTCTGCTCACCTCTCAGTGCCTCCTCTGTACACATCAGTGATGTGCATGCAGGCGTGCGTTCAGCCACACACATCTTCATGTGAGTTACAGGCACACCAAGGCAGTAAAGGGTTGCCTCCTTCATCTGTGGCTCCTTCGCACCTTATACCCTGTGGCTCAGAACCAGGCTCTTCTTTGTCCTGGCCTCAGCACTCTGCCCACTGGCTATGGATGCTCCATTATTCGTCTCTGTCCTTCAACTCGCACTTCAGTGCTGTGCTCAGAGTGGGCGCTACTGAATGTGTAAGTGAATCCATGAAGGGATGTGTGGATGGATGGTTGAATGGATGAACCAAAGGACATGTAGCGGGGTTGCCTGGTTACTGCCACACCCTCTCCCTCAGACTGCTCTTCTATGCTTGTTCTACTTACTGATTCATCAAATATTTTTTGAGCACCTACTATGTGCCAGGCTAAGGATGCAGCAGTTAGAAAGTCAGACAAAGTCCCTGTCCCCGACCTTCCATTCGGTGTGTGTGTATCGGGGGAGATACAGTCATTCACCTAATAACCTCACAAATAAATGCACAATTGCCAACTGTGTCAAGGTCTGCAAACAGAAAGTACAAGGAACCCCAAATTTATAGGAGACACTACCTCATTAAGGATGGGTGGGGCAAGATAGGGAACAGTTTCCTGAGAAGTGAGTTTTTAGCTGAAACCCAAAGGATGAGTGAGACACACTGTGGCACAGGTGGCAGAATGTGCAGAGCCATATTCAGGGGACCGAAAAGCCAGGGGCAGAGCAGAGTGTGAGGGGAGAGGCTAGGGAAACAGCTGAGGATGGGCCTGGAGGAGTTTGGATTTTGACTCAACCAGAAGGCACTGAAGAGCTTTTAGCAGAGGAGGTGTGTTCAAGGTTGTGTTTTAAAAGAGATCACTGTGCTTGTGGCTGGAAGAACAACTGTGGATGTGCAAGGCTGGACGTGGGGGACCCGTGAGAAGGCAGTGGCAGTGCCTGAGGAAGAGGGTGGGATGGAGAAAAGGTGACAGATTTGGAATATTTAGGAAGCAAAATGGACCAGACTTGGCAATAAATCAGACGTAGTGGACGAGGGAGGGAGAGATATCAAGAGTGACTCTCTGGATTTTATATTTGTTTTAGCTGACGTTTATTGATCACCTACTAAGAGCCAGGCACTGTTCTAACACTTTATGTGCATTACCTTATTTATTCCTCACAATAACCCCATAAAGTATGTTACCATTATCCCCTTCACACTCTCATTTCACTCCAATGAGAAGGCTGGGCAATGGGACACAGTGGGATGTGTCCCAAGCTTTGTTCTTTTGGGGAACAACCTTGGCAGATCAAAGGCACAGGGAAGGAAGAAAGAGAGGCCAGTTGCATACATTGAGCTGATTCTGAGTCAGTGAGAATAATAATAGATAACATTTATAGCGCTTTTACTATGTGCCAGGCACGGTGCCATCCAATTAGCTAATAATAAGAGGTAACACTTAGTTCCATGCAGGGCACTTTATATCAATGATCTGATTGAATCCTCACAATAGCTCTCTTTAAAATTTCAGTTACGGAAGCAGGAACAGTGGCTCAGAGAGGCTGAGGGACCTGCCAAAGGTCACACAGCTTGTTAGTAGTGGATCTGGAATTCAAACAGGCTCTGGCAGTGGGAGGGAGATGAGGATGGGCCAGGAGTTGCTCAGTGGCTGCTGGAAAGGACAGGCCTGCACTTGGCTCTCAGCATGAACCATGTCCTTCCCCACACTGCTTGACATGACTTAACCCAGGCCTGAGTTCCTTGTTAAGGCCTGACCTCCAGTGCAAATTATGAACATGTATGAGTATGCACACACACACACACTGTGCACACACATCATGTACACACACATCATGTACCCACACACACCATGTACACATGCACACTCCTTGGCTAGCACTGCTCACCTGCCCAGGGGCAGCCTGTTAGGACCTTCCACCCCAGGTGCCCCTGACTTGCACCTGTCTCTCTACCCCGCCCCCGCCCTGCCCGAGTGCTGGTGCCGCAGGCAGAGCTGCACTGTACATCATGTTGACAGTAGAAATTACATCCCGAGCTGCTGTTTTACACCGCGCCCTGTCAGAACTCACTGCAGCCCAGTGATCAGGACAAATTGAATACCATCCTGGCCGTGTCAATATTTATTCCATTTTACAAACTCGTCCGGATGGGGGCAGGGCCCTACCGTGGTGCCAGCCAAGCTGAGTCCCAGAAGGCCCTTCTCCCTCCAAACCGCCTCCTCCTTGCTCTTTTCTCCTCGTCCTCCTCCTGTTTCTCTACTTTTCGTAATCAGTTAAAATGGTAAAATTCAGCCTTGATAATGAAAGCTGCACAAATCATAAATGCGGAGTTTTAACTAAAAATCGTAAAATGAACCCATGAATCCACACTTTGTGCAAAATACTGAAAATAGCCCCCTCCTCAGAAACGCCCACTGTGTGTACCTTTTTGACAGTAACACACTGGTTCCTTCTGTCCTGGCTTTTATAATGACTGGTTCCTTGCATTTCTTTATTGTCTGCCTCCCAACTATGCATTCTTGACTGTCTTAGTTTAGTCTTGCTTGTTTTTGAGCTTGTATATCACACCGAATGGTCTTTTGCATCTTGCTTCTTTTTCTCAGCATTATGCTTGTGAGATTCGTCTTTGTTCTTGCATGTGTTCCTTTTCACTGCTGCATAGTACTCCATTGCATGAATATACCACAACTTAGAAATCCATTCATCCGTTCTCCGTTTTCCTCTTCGTTCCCCTTTTCTCCTGTTCTTCCTTCCCTTCCATCTTCTTCCCTTCTCCTTCCTACTTCTTTTCCTGTTCCACCTCCTGGTGGCCTGCCCACTGTTGTTCTGTCTGCTACATCTGGGAGCCATGCACACATTCACACACACACACACACACACACACACACTTGATCCCAGCTCCTCCATCCTACTGGACTACTGGGGGCCCAGATGCCCCCTCTGGGTCTCTCTCTCTTTCCCTGCCCAGATTTTGGGTATGTGGCTCAAGCCAGAGGGAGGCTTTCCTGGACCTGCGTCTATTAAAGTTCATCTGTTGCAGAGGATTCCTGGGGCAGAGACTGGGGACATGGTACAGCAGGGCCCTTTGTCCGCACACCTCCTGCCTCTACTCTAGTAGCCTTGGGGAGAAGGTGTCTCCTCCTACTCTCACCCACTCTGGACTGGAGTGGGAACTGAGGTGGCCACCAGTGGCCCTGTAGCTGTCTGTAGGATGCACAGCTGCATGGGGAGAGAGGACCGGAAGCTGGGCCATTCAGGGGCCAAGCCTCAACCTCAGCTCTGCTCATGGAAGGTCTCGAGGAGCACCGACCCTATACCTAGCATTGTGTCTCACCAAGGCAGAGAAGACCCGCAGGCTGGGCGGGGGGTTGGGGGGCCTCGTAGGAACCATTACAGGCTTGAAGACCTCAGGAGCATGTGTACATTTCATCCCAGTCTCCCTTCGTGTCTTCTCTGCCTTGGAGCTGCTTTGATGATGCACATATTCGGGGTAGTTAATTTTTATTGCAACCTGAGCAGATGACATTAAAGAATCTGTCCCTTTGTGGTACAGGAGAAAGCTCTCTAGGCTGGAAGGCAAGTAGAGTAGGTTGGAGCTTGGCTTTGATCCCATAACATTGGGTGACCTTGGGCAAGTCTCCGCCCTCTCTGGACTTCTGTACGATGAATGGAAAGTCAAACTGCAGTTCCCAGGGTTCATCGGAGGACTAGGGTCATGCTGGTGTAAAACAAGGTGGGGCTTGTTTAAAATCACATTCCCAGGCCTCTGGAGCCTCTGGTTCAGTAAGGATGATAATAGTACTAACAGGAATGTCTATAGCCTGCTTTGGGTTTTTTTTTTTTTTGCCTTTTCCCACATGTTCTAACAGGGTGCTTTCTGTGTGCCAGAGACTGTGCCTTTGATGAGCTGAAAAGAAGAGGCTGTACTTTTTGACCACTCTGCTAAGCACCCTCCATAGGTTACCTTGCTTCATCTGTGCCACATCTGTTTTATTACAACTGTTATATTACAGATAAAGAAACCAGGTCACAGAGAGGTGAAGTCAGTTGTCCAAGATTACAGCCAGAAAGTGGGGGAGGCCAGGACTTGAACTAGGAAAGTCTGGTGCCAGAGCCTGTCTTAGGTCTGGGATAGCTCCTAGGAGATTCCAATGTTGGCCTGAGAGCCTCTGGAGCAGGCGGCCAGCAAGTTGTGGAACAGGGATCAAACACTGTACACTAACTGTGTGCCCAGCCCCGAGCCAACTGCTACATGTTTTCACAGTGATTCAACAAGACATGTGTGAAAGGCTCATTCCCACACACAACCAGTGCGAGCTCTTATTGTTATTATTTTGGGCAATTGTCACACCATCCTCCCGAGAAGGGCTTTAGTCTCTCCAGTTACTGATGAACAAAGAGAAGTGTCAAGAAGAGAGGCGGCTTGCTGAGAACCACGTGCTGCGGGCCAAGCCCAATGCAGTGAGCTTCCACCCCAGCCTACTCGGCTTGCATTCCCTGACTCAGCTCTGCAGCTGAATGGCATCCCTCGACTCTCCAAACCTGTCTTTCCACCTGTGAGATGAAGGAGTTGGACCAGTGGGCTGGGAGTCCAGAATCCCAGCTTCTGCCCCTGACACCATGTGTGACCTTGAATGAGTTTCTTCCCTTCCTGAGCCTCAGTCTTTCCATCTGTAAAAGAAGTTACCAGTATCCTACTCCAATGCTACTTAAAAACACTGCTTTAGAACAAACCTCCTGCTGAGGGAAGGCCCTGGGTCCAGCTCCCTGGAAACAGACTCTGAGCCAGAGCTTTGCCTGCGAGAGGTTCGTGGGGGAGAGCTCTCGGGAACACTGTGGAAGGGGTGAGGGAAGCAGGACTGCGTAGGGGGAGAAGTTGAACTGCGAGGTTGTCTCAGCAGGGGCCTCAGCTGGTCCCACTGGGAACTCTGGAGCTGCCATGCTCCAAATTGAGCAAGGCTCCAGGCCTTTGAATCCATGTATCTAGCTGATATTGGACATGGGTTTCTGCCCCCCACCCACCTAGAGGCATGACCTGGGGTGAGGCAGCTCACTTTGGCTGAGGGCTGTCAGCAGCCAGAGGGCCACAACTGTCCTGCACGGTACGATCCGCTACATACGATCTGCTAAAAACTTGGGGCCGACCTCAGCCCTGGAGATGACAGCAGGCAAGACGGCAAGACGCGGCCTGAGCCTGGGCTTATCCAGCCAGGCCTGGCCTCACTCCGGGGGTCTGTGGCCCCGGTCTGCCGCCCGCTGTGATCACAGCAGGATCAGCACCCCAGATCTTGCTTAAAGCCTGGCGGCCACCGCCTGCCTTGCGGCTCATCTCCCGCAGCTCCCCGAGGTCCCAGCGATTATGCCACTGAAAATTCCGCTTTCATCTTGTCAACCTTGCAGTAAATTACAGGCCCGGGGAGGCGTGGGCCTCCTCCTTAAACAAGATTCAATTCCACTTAGCTGCCCCCATTCCCGCCCCACACACGGGTTCCCTCCCTCCCACCACCCCGGGCTCGGGATTTATGGCCTCTCTTTGCAGGCAGCTGGTAACCATGGCAAGCTCCTTAGGGAGGCTTCAGGCTGGAGCCTCCTCAGCCCCAGACTCCTACGTGGCCGGCCGCTTTCTTCTGGGTTGGAAGAAGGGAGAGGCTGGATATGGCAGGAATGGGCTTCAGAGGCCGAGGCCAAGAGGTCATAGTAACCCCAGGATTCATGAGCGCTTCAACACTATCACATCTGACCCTCACGATAACGGTCATCACCCCCATTTTATAGATGGGCAGACCGGGGCCAGGGAGCATGAGTCACCACCAAGGTCACACACCAAGGAAGCAGTTGACTCCGGGGCTGGGGGACTTAAGCACTCTGGCACACTCTTTCTTTCCCCAGCCGCTGCTTTTGGATGTTTGAATGTCTCTTAGATCTCAGTCCCTGCTTACATTCCCCTAGTGATGGGGAAATCACTCCTCTCTGGACAGCCTGTTATCTCTCTAATGATTAGACACAGTTGCCAAATGATTGATCAGGCCCTGTGACTCCTCGGAAGGGTTATTTTGGCACTGAGTGCCCTCTGTGATCTGGCTGCTAACTCTCTTCTGTGAACTGATCTCTCACGGCTCGCCACCACAGCAGGCTGCCTGGGGTCTCCTTGCTGCTCAGTGTCCTGCTCTGCCCCGGGTCTTTCTTATTCATTCCCATCCTGCTCCAATTACCAGCCCTGTCTCTGTTCCTATCATGGAATATCAAAGCTGGAAATCCATGACTCCTCATTTTCCTGATGGAGAGAGGCCCAGAGAGGGGGTGCATTTCTCCAGTGCACAGGGTGAGTTGACAGTGTGGGTCCCAAATCTTCTGCCAGTAAAATAATAAATAGTACTGAGCACAGCCAATCTTCATCAAGTGCTTGGTAACCACCATGTTAAGGGTCTCACGAATGTAATCGATTTACTTCTCACATAGCCCTGTGAGGCGGACTACTTCTATTGTCATGTTGCCATGGAGACGAAGCACAGAGAGGTGACTTGCCCAAGTTCACACAGGCATCTGACGTCAGAGCCAGGCTCCGAGCCAGGAGCTCCCCTCACCGTGCACCCTCTGTCCATTCCACGTGGCCCATTGTGGGTGATTGAGCAGACAGAGGATGGCAAGAGGAGCCAGCCTGCCAGGGACAGGTAAGGGCGCCTGCTCCGCCAGGGAAACTGGCCAGTTGCTTTCATTCTTGGACCAGGGGCCTGAGGTCACCATTCTCCCTGCCCCAAGCCTACCCCCTGGGGATTGTCACTTCCCATTTCCCCATCTACCTCCTCAGCGACTTCCAGCCTTGTGACTTCTTCCTACTGGACTGCAATCTTGGACCTCTGGAGGCAGGGGCCAAGGTCTGATTCACCTCCATACCCCAGAGCCCTAACCAAGCACCCGTAGGTAGTAGGTGCTCAAAAGAGACTTGCTTTTATCCAAGGGAGTCAGCCTCCTGTAGAGGGAGACATTTGAACTGATCCTTGAAGAATATGTAGGGGTTCACCATATAGAGCAAGGGGGAAAGGAATTCCAGCCAGAGGGAAGAACCTGAGCAAAGTCTTGGAGGAAGGGCTATTCAGAGAGCCTGGGGGAAGCGAGTAGAAAAGGCAGGGGCAGCCAGGCTGAGCACCTTGCTACGGGGCTGGGTCTTATCTTAGAGACAGGAACACTCATTCTGACCTGATAGTGCCAGGAACAGGTGGGGAAGAAGAGAGGGAGAGAATATTTTTCACAGGTCCTATATCTCCAGGTCGGGCCTGCTGGGGCTGCAGGGTGCAGTGCAGTTTGGCCAAATCATTCCCCACAGACTGTGAGCAGGGCCCCATCTGGGGTGACAGATAGGCAGCACTGAGCCAGGCCTGAGGGGCTTTTACTTTGTTCCCTCTCCTGACAAGTGAGAGAGCTGGCAGATAAGGCATCTTCTTTCCTAATCTCCGGTCTCGGGCTGGAACAAGAAAGTGAGTTGAGACGGGCACCTTGTTCAAAACTTAATCCTATTTTTCTTGAGTTTAGAGCTGTGGATTCTAGTCATGGGTTCTTCATGGGAACCCTTTCTCCAGGAGACAGTGCAGGTGTTGAAGGAAATGGAGTTCACATACAGGGCTATACTGCAGGGGCTACGTGTGGGGGTGGTGAGAACCTAAATCTGTGTTCACATTTACCCCATGGATGGAACGGTCTGAAACTCCAAGAAGTCGAGGCTGGAGACATAAATCTGCAGTTCATCATGTAGATGATATCTAATACTGATAATTGATTTGGCCGTGGAACCTGGGCTGGACTTCCAGCTTCGTTATTACCAACTGTGTGACCTTGGGCAGGCCACCTCATCTCTCTGAGCCTCGGTGTCCTGTTCTGTAAAACAGGGAACAGGAATCCCAGGTTGGTTGTGAAGCTCGAATAGATGATGAATATAAAAGTAATCCTCTGGAAAGAGTCAAGTGCTGTAACCAGTGAGGTTTGATTATTATTCCCCACAGGCGAGAGTGGAGCAGTCATGAGAGAGGAAGATAATGAATAACAGCTGCTGTTTGTGGAGCCTGTACCACCTGCTGGGACCACCCTGGGCTGAGCCCATTGTAAACATCCGTTCATCAAAGCCCCATCACAGCCCTCCAAGGTAGGCACTGTTACTATCCCATTTTGCAGATGAAGAAACACATCCATGTCCACCCTCTATTCTTCCTCTCTGCAACAGAGGAAATGGCCCTCTTTTTGTCTGAGACCACGCACACCTTCCTGGAATCTGGGAAACCTTACACAATGGATTCTCCCTTCTCCTGCCTTACCTTCAACCCTCTCTAAGAAGTTTGTAGGCATCAGCATTTAAACATGCTCAAGTAGATTCCATCTTTAAAAAACAAAACCAAGCACATACCTCCCTATACTCCCCAACCCCTTCCCTTAATAGCAGAACCTCTCAGAAAACTGCCTGATCATACTCACTATCTCCTTTATTCACCTCCTACTCTTCTCAACCCACTGCCATCTGGCTTCTACTCCCAACATGCACCGAGATGGCTTACTAAGGTCACCTTGACTGCCATGTTGCTAAATCCAATGGATGTTATCCAGTCTTTATTTTACGTGACTCTCAGAGGCATTTAGAACATAAAACTAAACAACTGGGTTCCCTACTACCTCTCCAATAATGCCTTCTGCATCTCCTTTGCAGATGTGTCTTTCTCTATCCCACCTGCAAATTCTTCACTCTTTCCCTGGGCAATTTCATTCATGCTGATGGCTTCCACTACCATCAATACTATGATGGCTCCCAAGCAGAGTATCCTCAGTCCTAACCTTTCCTCCGAAGTTCAAGGAGAAACATACAGCTGCCCTCTCATGCCTCCACTTAGATGCCTCCAAAAAACCTCCAACTCAACATATCCAAAGCTAAGTGTATGTTCCTCTTCCCTAAAACTGACTCTTCTCTGGGGTTTTCCATCTTGGTGAATGACACCCCCATCTGTCAAGTGTTTCAGGCCAGAAGGCTGGAAGTCAGGCGTGGCATCTCTCACTGCTACACCCCCAAAAGGCAATTACGAAGTCTGGGCCACTCCACCTTCTAAATAGCTCTCTAAATTGACCATTTCACATCATCTCCATCTCCATTCTAATTCCAACCAGAAATTTAAGAAGACGCTTAGGTTGTTACAAGCTTGGGGAGGCAGCAGCCCTTTTTGGATATGTTATGTTTGAGATGTTCCTGTGAGACACACATGTTGAGATGTGTCACAGACAGTGGATGAAACAGTCTGGAACTCCAAGGAGAAATCCAGGCTGGAGACATAACTGCAATTCATCAGCATGTGGATGATATTTAATGCTGAGGAAATGAATGAGATCACCTGGGGAGAGATAGAGAACAGGTCCTGAAGTGAACCTTGGGCACACCACCATCAGAGACGAAACAGAGAAGGAGAAGGAAGCACGATGATTGAGAAGAAGCTGCCAGTGAGGTTGGAGGCCATCCAAGAGTCTATCATGGAAACCAAGAGCAGAACTAGAGGTCAGCATGATGAAACCTGTTGAGAAGCAAAGTAAACGGAGGGCACAGAAACGCCTCCACTAGCAGAGATTGTTGGTATTCTTGCTAAGAGTGTTATGTCTGTCTTCCCTGCTGGGCTGTAAGTCCCATGAAGCAAAGGATGTCATTTGTTTGCTCATATTATACTGCTAGTGCTTTGTTCATTATGCATTGTTTTCTGGTGTGTCTGGTTATCTTTGACTACATGTTGGCCATTGTACTTGAAATTTTATTTTAAGGAATAATTTGAAGCCCAGGATAAAGGTATTTTCTTCTACTGAGCATTTACATATGGCTGTGGGTGTTATCATTCTGTGATTAAATAAAATTAAAGGCTTGAGGTTCCCTGGCATATCAAAGTTATGTGGATGAGGCTTCCAATCCATGATTCAAGGTTGGGTCACTTCTGGTTCACCCTTACCCCAAGGGTGAATCCTTTGGAGTTCCAGTTTATTTTGGTGAGAATCTCTCAATTGATTTCCCACCTTGTTCAGGCCATGAACTTGGATTTCAATTACCCTTATGCCGTGAGATCACCAAAAAACAAATTCAGATTTTCTAGGATCAGCAAATGCCCTCAGGACAAAAGCAGTTTCTATGCTCTCTAACTTCTCTGGGGTTTCTGTTTTTCCTTCAGTTTTGAGCTAATAATTCCTGGTAATTCCTTACAAAGAGCTTACTTGTCAGCTCTTTAATGCTTTAATAAGATGCTTTTTATATTTTATTCAGCATTCTTAGCCCTTTTTAGCTGAAGGGTTGACCCCAAAAACCTAACCTCCTGTTTCTAAACACAGAAATGGCTAATCCCTAGGACTTCATCACGGTGCATGGCAAATCATTATGGCTCAATAAATATTTGTTAATTAAATGAATGAAGGAAACCCAGGTGTCCAATGTCCCTACTCTTTCTGATGCATTGATTATCATACTCACAGGCCAAGATGCTAAGAGAGAGCTGTGCTCAGAGCTCGGTAAGCTGGGCAGAGAGGCAGGACTGTGAGCTCAGAGGAGGGAAAGACCCCCATGGAATGGGGAGAGACAATGGCGGGGGGTATCAGATAGGGGAGCACAAGGATTGAACTGCATCTTGGCAGATGAGCCACTGGCTTGGGAAAGGACTCGAAGTGAACACTGTACGTAGTAAAGGCCTGAAATGAAGACTGGAATGAATGAGGAATCCAAGAGCTAGCAGTGGGCAGAGAAGCAGGGAACAGCCAGGGAAAGGGGCCAATGGAGGCCCCAGGGCCCAGCGTGAATGCAGAAGCCAAGCTGGGCTGGGGCAGTTCCCTGCAGCCACTGGGAGGAGGGAAGAGCAGGGAGAGGAGGCAACAGCTTTTGTTGAAATGCATACATGGTAATTGCTACAGAAGAGCATTTCCCTTAGTTTAAAACGCTTTCTCGTCTGCATTTTCCTTGGTCCTAGTTTCAAAGGAATTTTAATTGCAAAGAAAATTTTGTCATCTCCCTGGGGGGAGAGGGCTCTGCAACTTCGAACAGTCATGCTTGATGCTGATTCTTCTTTAAACTGGGAATTTTCACGCTTTGGCTGCGTGGAAGCTTTCTAGGGATTGGGCAGCAGGGAGGGAGGGGTAGGGATACGACAGGGCTCTCTGCTCCTTTCTGGAGTGGGAAGGCTGGATTTGCAGCCAGGGGTTCCCTGGCCTAGGTCCTCAACAGGGGTCTTTGGTGCCGACCTGGACACCATATGCCCAGGTTACAGGTGACGGTTCTAACGCCTTTCTCCTTAAACTCAGTGGGTTTATTTAATTAACGATATTAATGAAACAATTGGACGCTTAGCTTTCATCCTTGTTTCACTCTAGATTATTCTCCACGTGGCAGCCATTTGGAAAACGGTTTGATCGTTTCTTTAAAAGTTAAGTATAAATTTACCATACGATCCAGCAATTTCATTCCTAGGTATCTACACAAGAGAAATGAAAACATATGTCCACATAAAAGCTCGTATGAAAATGTTCATATTACCATGATTCGACATAGCCAAAAGCAGAAAAAAACCCAAAGCCTCTCCCCCAGTGAATGGATAAGCAAATGTGGTATATCCATACAGAGGAGTACTATTAAGCAATAAAAAGGAATGAGCTGCTGATATCTGCGATAACTCGGCTGTACCTCCAAAACATTATACTCAATGAAAGGAGCCAGATGCAAAAAACAAAACAAAAAGCATATATGGTATGCCTTTGTTTATAGCAAATGTCCCGAAAAGGCAACTCTATAGAGACAGAAAGCAGAAGAAGTGGTCGCCTGGGGCTGGCAGTGGGGATGGAGATTGACTGCAGATGGGCACGAAGGCTCTTTCTAGGGTGAAAAGATTGTTCTGTAACTGAATGGTGGTTGTGCAACTCTGTAATGTATGAAAACTCTTTGAATCGTATGCTTACAATGGGTGAAGTTTACAGCATGTAAATGATACCTCAATAAAGCTTTTGGGAAAAGTGGCCCCCATTTCTCTCAGTACAAAAGCCAGTGTTTCTATAAGGCTCTATGTGATCTACCCCTGAGGTCCCTCTAACCCCGTCCACCCCTCTCTCCCGCGTCCTCTGCTCCAGTCCCCTTGGCCTGCTGGGTTTTCCTTTCTTGGCAGGCATTCTCCCACCTGACTGCCTTTGCAATAGCTGTTCCCCGAGTCTGGATGCTCCTTTCCCCATATCTGTGGGCCTCCCTCCCTTGCCATCTGACTGTCTTTGTCCAAATGTCATATTGTCCGTGAAAAGCAACCTAACCACTTCACCTAAAATCACAGCCCCCCTCCAAGGCTCTGCCAATTCCCCTTTCTCTATTCTTTACTTTCCATAGCTCTTATCACCTTCTAACATATTATGTGATTTACTTATTTATGATGCTCATTTTTTGCCTCCCTCTCTCCTCCCTAGCACGTACACTTCAAGGGGATCGGAATCTTTGTTGGTTCGATTCACTGATGTATCTTTAGGGCATAGAATCGTACCTGGCACAGAAAGGTGCTCAACAAATATTTGTTGAGTGGTTGAATTAATAAGCAATTCAACAAACGTTGTCTGAATGCCCTCTCTGTGCCAGGAGCTGAGCATTCAGAAGTGCATTGAATGAGCAAGTCTCTCACCCCTAGATGCCTTACATTTTAGTTGCAGAGGCCATAGGCAAAAAAAAAAAAATTTAACCAGTAGTAGAGGGAAATCCTCTTAGCCCCATCGGTAAGAAATCACGAGTGAAAGAAACTTTACAAAAGGCTGCTGTGGGAGCAGGATGAGGGAGGGTGTTCCTGGAGAGTGATCTACTAGATAAGGAGGAATTGGCCAGGTGGGGGTGGTAGGGAAAGGGGTTCAGGCCTAGGGAACAGCATATATGATAGCCTAGAGGTCAGGGAGAAAGTGTGTCATACTGTTTGGGGAAACAGAAGATGTTTGTTCCAGTTGAGATATGAACTTGAGGGGGATGGAGGAGAGATGCTGGTGAGGTGATTGCTAGTGCCAGGCTGCAGAGGACCTTGGGCACGTCCAAATATGTAGCAGTGAGCTCAGTGGGGCACCCACCAATCAGAGAAGACGCTGGCCACACGTGGCTGGAACTCTCCAGCTGAATCTCTGCAGTTCCCGAAGCCACGGGAGAGACCCTGGACTTTAGACATGTCGGTGATCCCTGAAGCGTTTAAACAAGGGGGTGACAGTGATTAGATTTACCTTTTAAAGGATCACTTCGGCTGTCAAGAGCAGAACAGACTGGAGGGGCTGGAGTTGCTTCAGGGAGGCTGGGCAGAAGACTGTTTAGCCAGTCTGGCTGGGAGAATTGACAGTCGTGGGCGATTGATTGGATGCAGGTGGTCAGCAAAGGGAGGGATAAGGAGGGATTATGGACAGCATTTAGTGAGCAGACACTTGTTCCTGGGAGGGCTGCCCTGAGCACTGTCCAGGTCTTATCTCCTTTAATCCACACATCAGCAACTATACCAGGAGGAAGGAACTGCTGTCATCTCCATCTTACAGATGAGGCTCCACAAACATAAGTGGTGTATCCAGCATGCAGACACAGTCTGATGATGATCTGGACTTTCAGGGCGACTCCCGGGTTGCTGGCTGCGGTGAGCAGTGGAGCTATTTGGGGAGATGGAGGTGGGCAGGGCCAGAGAAAGTGACCGTTTTCTGTTTTCCAGGGATGATGCCAGATCTACAAAGAGTGTGAGCTTCTCTACTCAAGTGGAGATGTCAAATACCATAGATTTTGTGGGTCTGGAATCCAGAGAAGAAATTCAAGCTGGCAAGAAGTGAATCAGGTCTTATCACCACAAAGACCCCACGGGGTGGCTGAGATGGCTGGCTCGAGGCAGTGTGAGGCGTAAGAAAAGGCCCAGGGCCTGTGAGGCCCACTCCAGTAATCCTAGCACTTTGGGAAGCTGAGTGGGGAGGATTGCTTGAGCCCAGGAGTTTGAGACCAGCCTACATGACATAGCAAGACCCTGTCTTTAGTGATACTCCACCTCTAAAAAAAAAAGAAAATGCCCAGGACAGCCCCAAGATTTAAAGGGTGGCAGAAGCACAAAACAGGCTGTTAGAATAGTCCCTTTGGGGTAAACAAACATAATATCAAGACATATATGGTGGTGTATGAACAAAGCGTTTTTCTAGAAGGCATTAGAAGATAGTGTTGGCACAGTTTACCTCGGCAGAGCAGCAGGTCAGGTGGGGAGGCGCTGTCACTGCCTCCCTTGTCCTCTCTGTGGGCACAGCATGGGCTTATGCGGGTGGCACACCCACCACGTCTATTTTTGCAAAAATGAATAAGGGAATAACTGGTTGGTAAGATTTCAGGTCATTTTTGTTTGTCTTTTTCTCTATAGTTCTTTGTATTTGTCATAACTAATAATAAATGTTGTTAACCAATGAAAGGGCAGGTGGGGGAGATGGTGAAGGTGAGTGACAAGGGTGGTCAGAGAGGTGGGAGGAACAGCAGAAGACAGTGGGGTGGAGGACATCAGAGGGGGGTGAGTTTGGAGGAGGGCCTGCCCCCCACCAGTCCAGCGCTGAGAAGAGATCAAGGGGGAAGGGCTTCCTGAGGTGAGGATCAGGGCGTCCTCAGTGACAGCACCAGGAAGGCCGCCGGTGACCTGTGATGGTTGTAATGAGGAGGGGGCGGGCACCAGATTGGAGTGGGTTGAGCAGTGAGTGGGAGAGTGATGCGAAGACAACTTGATAAGTTGGGCTTTGAAGGGAAGGAGGGAGGGGGCGGTAGCTGGAGAGGAAGGTAGGGCCGAGGGAGGGTTTTCTTAAAGGAGAGAATTGAGTGTGCTCAGTGCTAATGAGTGGGGGCGAAAGTGTAGATCCAGGCAGAAGGTAGGGGGCAGGAGGCGTTGGCCGAGACAAGAGGAAGGAAGGATCCTCCGTGATGACAGGTGACAAGGAGGAGGAGGAAGATGAGAAGGAGGAGGAGCGAAAGGGTGGTCAGAGGGTGGGGGCCCCAGGGAGATGGGAACAGAAGCCAGACCTCAGGCCCTGGGCTCCTCTGGGGGACAACCCTCCAGTGCTACACTTCTGGGGACAGACCCTGACTTTGCTTCTCGTGCAGGACACCAGCCTTGGCCTGGGCTTGCAGGCCCTTCAGCAGCTCAGACCTTGGGCCCAGGCAGCCTTCTGGTCCTGCACATCTCTGGCGCACTGCGTGGCCTTCAGCGAGTCCTCCCCACCTCTGCCCCAGGCCTCCTCCAGTTTCTCCTTAAAGGTTGTTTCAGCTCCAGGAGACTAGCACTCCATGGTTCAATGTCCCTTTCAGTCCCGCCTCTGCCGCCCCAGCCGCCGACCTCTGGATTAAGGAAAACTCTGGACCTCCTGGCCCAGAGATGATCTAGACAGCCACCTTTCACGTCATCAGAAGGGACCTGTCACTTGGAATTTTGTGGACTTTTTGTATTATTTTAATTGTTATTATTATTATCTACTTATATATTTTTTGAGACAAGATCTCGCCCTGGCACCCAGGCTGGAGTTCAGTGGCATAATCACAGCTCACTGCAGCCCTGACCTCCCAGGGTCAAGCAATCCTCTCACCTCAGCCTCCCAAGTAACTGGGACTACAGGCATGTGCCACCACACCTGGCTAATTTAAACAAATTTTGGCGGGGATAGAGACAGGGTCTCACTATGTTGCCCAGGCTGGTCTTAAACTCCTAGCATCAAGCAATCCTCCCACCTTGGCCTCTCAAAGTGTTGGGATTACAGGTGTGAGCCATTGCACTCAGCCATTTAGTGAATTCCTGGCTCTGGGTCCAGAATGGCCCAGTTAATTTTTCCAGAGATTCTTGCCCTAAGTCTTCAAGAGCAGAGGGAAAGACTGCTGCTGGGGAGAGGGGGTGATCTGGGCTCAGGAAGGCCAAGTTCTGGTCCAGACACTGTCCCAACCCAGCTATGTGGCTCTAAGTAAATGCTGCATCTTTCTGGATGGGTCTCAGCGGTCTCTTCTGACAACTGGAGAGAATCTTGGCTCCCACGTGGTTTTACTGCGAGGGCTAAATGAGATCGTGTGCACACGCTCTCCTAGAACATCGCAAAAGCTCAGTACATGACAACTATTATCACTATTAATAAGCCCCGCCCTGGTCTATTAACACTGAAAACGCAAAAAACTCATGACTCAGGAGTCGGTGCGAGAGAAATATCGGCGTGTGTAGCGGGAGATGTGTACACAGATGGTCACGTGGCATGGCTGATGATAAGGGAAATAGGGAAAACATCGTACAGGTCTATCACTAAGGGAGTGGACAAATAAAATGGAGTGCATTCATCCCATGGAACACGGCCACTTAAATGGAGTGAACCGGAGCTATATATGACAACATTGATAGCTTTCAAAAACGTGGTTGGACAGAAAAAAGCAAATTGCAGAGTGATACATCAGTATGAATCCATTTACATTAAAAATACCACAAAACAATGCTAGTTATTTTCTGTGGGTACATATAATGTATGCTAAAGTCTAAAAATGGTCTGCAGTGATACATACTAAGCTCATCCTAGGAGCTGGCACTGAGGAAGTGGGAGGGGACCAGATTGGAGGTGGTAGGGAAGGGACTTCAGCTTCATCGACAGTGTCCTGATTTCTAAGAGAATGGATTCATGTATTTCTTATCAAATGAAAACTATTTTCAGAAGAAATTAACAACTTTATTTAAATAATTTCTGCCCTGCCTATTTCACTAAATTGTTTGGAGGATCAAATTATACATGCAGAGAGAATGTGTAATTCATTTTCTAGTTGACAGAGCATTTTTTTTTACCCACGTGACCTTACTCCATCCTCTCAACAAGACTTTGAGGGATGGATTATAATTTCTGTGTGACTGAGGAGGAAACCGGGGCACAGAGGGCTGCAGTGATTTGTCCCAGGTCACAGATGTGTCATGGGGACAAGTTGGGAGTCACACCTGGTGCTGTCTGGTTCCATAGGCTGGGCCTCTCTTTCTGCTGCTTCAAGCTCTGGGATAAAAACAACGGGCTGGGTATGGTGGCTCATGCCTGTAATCCCAGCACTTTGGGAGGCCAAGGTGGGCAGATCACTTGAGCTCAGGTGTTCGAGACCAGCCTGACCAGCACGGCGAAACCCCGTCTCTACTAAAAACACAAAAATTAGATGGGCGTGGTGGCACATGCCTGTAGTCCTAGCTACTCAGAAGGCAGAGGCAGAAGAATTGCTTGAACCTGGGAGGTGGAGGTTGTACTGAGCCAAGATCATGCCACTGCACTCCAGCCTGGGTGACAGAGTGAGGCTCCGATGACAACAACAACACCTTTTTTCTTCTTTTTTTTTCTCCTATGTCGCCCAGGCTGGAGTGCAGCGATCTCGGCTCACTGCAATTTCCACATCCCAGGTTCAAGCAATTCTCCTGCCTTAGCCTCCTGAGTAGCTAGGATTATAGGCGCACACCACCACATCCAGCTAATTTTTGTATTTTTAGTAGAGACAGGGTTTCACCATGTTGGTCAGGCTGGCCTCGAACTCCTGATCTCGTGATTTGCCCACCTCAGCCTCCCAAAGTGCTGGGATTACAAATAACACCTTTTAAACTGCCTGCTGGCCACTGTTGTCATTAGGATAATGACTGTGGGGACACGGTCCCCTGAGCACCTTCTCAGGGGGCTGGCAGTCTCCAGGCAGAAGTACTACCGTCCCATCTGAACTGGCCCCAAAGACCTCAGCCATACGGTCTGGGAGCTGCCTTCTCTTTTGAGACCGACCCTCAGTCACTATTCCCTGGGAGGCAGTGTGGTGCTAAGGATAGACCTTGGCTATTGGACTCAGAGGAACCTGGATTTGAATCTCAGTTCTGTCACTTAAGGTGACCTTGAGCAAGCTACTTCCTCACTCTGTAAGATAAGACCTAGTTCGCAGGCTGCTGTGGGCAAAGTGTATATGTTGGGCACTCAATGAATGTTATGTCCTGCTCTCTTCTCCTCTTCCAACAGCTTCTCCAACTCTGAGCAGGGGCCTGGATAGCCCTGGGCAGTGTGTGGCTTCACCCTGAATGCTGTGTGAGCCACAGTGCACAACACAAAGTAGGTTCTCAGGGAAGTTTGTGATTTGGCTTCAGAAAGTTTGTGGGCTTAAAGGACCGATGACAACAGGAAAAGTCACCACAATCTAACTGGGGTGGTAGACCTACTCACAAGCAAGGGTCTTCCCAATCTCAACTGATGTCTGGGGTCAGCTCATTGGGGCCATCTTGAACTTTACCTTAAGGGCAGTCGGGGGCCATTGAAGGTTTTATCAAGGGAGTGACATGGCTAAATAGACTTCTGAAAGGACATGCTGTGTGTGTGAGAAATGTGGCTTTGGTAGGGAAGCCCAGAGGCAGAGAGACTGCCTAGAGGCAGAGAGGCCTTTGAGCAGACTGTGGTGAACCCTTCAGGTGACAGATGGTGCCCTGAGATCTCTTCTAATCCCGTGAGATGCTTGGGCGACTGGAGGAAGCCAGGGAAGAGTGGGGTGGCTGGACTGGATTTTGAAAGATGCTAGGATTTTCTTGGAGATTGAAAGAAAACCTGTGATGTATATGAGGACGTGTTTTGTAAACGGAAAAAAATTGCATATACCTACCCTGATACTCTCTTGTCCTTGTCAACAGCTTTTCTTGGGCATATAACATCCTGCCTTTGTATTCAGGGAGCATTGACACAGGTCTCAAGGAAATTCCCAGCTCACCTGAATCACTTGGCAGAAACAAGTTTTTATGTCAACTCACAAACCGACCCATGTAAGCCCTCCAACAAACACAGAGTGTATTATTGCGAAGGCAGGTAGCCAACAAAGGGAAATGGTCAGTTTTTCTTTTTCCTTATTTGTCACAGACACATCTGTCGACCCACACCTGGCATTCAGGATAATATCACAAATGCCCAGACCTTCAGATTCAAGGGAAAGGCAGGGAGGACAGGTGGAACACAGACAGAATATGAGAGAGGGAGTTCACAGTTCATCATAAAAATCGCAGCTCCTGGCTTTTGAATGCTTACTATGTGCGGGGCACACACACTAATTCTTATGTCAATGTCTGATGTGGGTGCTGTTTTTACAGATGCCTTTTGCAGATGACAGAATGCAGACCTTAGGCAATGGAGGTATCTTACTGAAATTCACACAGCTGGTAAGTGGCAGAGCAGGAGATGGCTCTAAGGTCCACTATGACAGCTTTCTCCTGTCACTAGACTTGAATACCAATACCTTCCTTTTCGTCCCCAAAGATACCGATACTGATGAGTCTGATGATGATGCTTCATTTATTCATTAAAAAAATAATTATTGAGTGCCTACACCATGCTTGGCAAAGAGAGAAGAGAACAGCCGTGGAACACGATAGACAAAGATACAGGGACAGAAATGAATACAACGTGCCCAGGATACCCTGGATTTGCCGGGTTAGATTCTAGTGTAGACTTACCCGGGGTTGGGGGGGTGGGAGCAGTGCTGGGGAGAAAGGGGTCTCCATACACAGTGGGTGGATATAGGTGGGGCCGAGTGCCCTGAGAGAGCAGGAAGGAGTCTCGCTTCCTTATTTATTACCTCTGGGCTTTCAAATGTATGGCTACCAGGCAGAAGTGACAAAATAAAAAGGAAAGGAAAAAATGCCAGCTACAGCCAGAATAAAATCAGGGCAAATAGAATAAAACCTGACAGCCAAGTATAAATAAATATTCGTAAAAGAGTTAAAGGACAGATTAAAATAAAAACACCAAATGCAATTCTTACCCCTTGACAAATGCAGTGTGAATTGGGTTCTTTTAATCAAATGTTTGGCAGGTGTATGAATTATTTATAATTCAATATCGGGTGGTTAAATGGAAAATGGAAGATGTTCCCGTGGTCTTCTCAGAGCTTATCCGCCTCCCACAGTGAGTTCTCCCCGGGGGAGGGAAGGGAGGGTGGGTGATTGCCCCTCCCCCATGCCAGGTGCAAGGCTGGACGCTGGAACCAGTAATCCTTGCCTAGTTCTGGGCGTCACCATTTGTCAACTTGCTCCCTCATCACAAACCTTCTTATTGCTCAGCTTTGTTTAGGAAGGCGGTCTCTTCAAAGCTAGGGACAGGAGTGGGAGCAGCTGGCCAGGTCTAGGGGAGCCTGGAGTCCAGAGACCCGGGTTCATGTCCCGGTTTTTCCACAGACTGTGCAGCTCTCACCTCTTCCTGGCCCTTCTCCACTGCCATCCTTTGCCTTCCACATCCTTTCATTTCCATTTACAGCATGCAGTACAGCACAGGGAGCCCCCCACATCCAGTGTGGCAAGCATAACTGTCTCCGTTTTACAGAGGAGAAAACTGAGGCTCAGGGAGATGCCTGGATGTACCTCTCATCACACAAGTAGTACGAGCTCGGGTTGGGGTTGGAACCTCTGTCTTCAGCCTCCAAGTGCACTGGAAATGCATTCTGGGAGCAGGGGGAGGTCTGGAGACTGAGTAGAGTAGACAGGACATGAGGTCCTGAATGACACAGACTCAGATTCCGACTCCAGCTGCGTGACCTGGGGCACATTCCCTAACATCTCTGGCCCTCCACTTTCCCATCTGTACGCTGTGCTAATGATAGGAGCTGCTCCTGGGGCTATGGTGAGGATAAAGAGGGGGTGGAATCACCGTGTGGTGCCTGCCTTCCACGGAAGATGGAGATTGCTGTCATTACCATAGTTACAAGAAATGACCCTCATTTTACAGATGAGAAAACTGAGGCCTGCAGTCACAGAGACTTCCCCTAGTCATTCAGTGAGTCGGCGGCAGGGAATCCAGGCCTCTAGGAGCTTGGCAGACTGTGTGACTGGCTCATGCCAGCATCTCCCCAGGTACCCACCCACCCCTGATTCTGAGTTGGATGTCTACCCTCCCACCCCACCCCCATCACCAAAGAGTCTCAGAGAGCAGCTTCACACGGAGTCCCGGACCTTTCTGCTCTTGTCTGCTCCCCAATCCATTTCTCCATGTTTCTGTTGCACACGCACACATATGCACACAGACACGCATACACACACCCCGTGCGCCAAAGCAGGAGTGCAGGATCCCACCACAGCCAAATGTTGCCTGACTTCCCTGAGCAGCAGATGAATGAGTCCTCGCAGCTAACAAACGGCTGTCGGAAAGGTGGGAGAATGAAGGTAATTAGTCCCCTTAATGCCGATTTCAGACTAATCTTTCACACTTAAGGAAATTGTTCCAATGATTTTCTTATTTTCAGGGGAGCTCGTTAAGTAAGAATTAGAAAAATAGATATGGCAGGAGATAAGAAAATGGATTTCGTAGTGACAAGCTTCCTATACACACTGAGAGGGGGCTGGCTGGCCCAGGTCCCACGCACAGACCCAGATCTTCCTGGAGTGCATGACAGGGAGGTGTTCCAGGGTCCCTGGGCAGGACAAAGACCCCAAGGCGGGCAAAGGTGAACCCTGATTGCAGTTGATGTCTTTTGCACCCAAATCATACTTCTCAGACTCCCTGCTCCTAAGCCCTGGCTTGAAGAAGTGGTTCACAACTTTCCTCAACATCTGGAAAGAATGACATCTTTGCAGGGACCCACTGCAGGGAATTCAGATCTCAACAGCTTCTGGGATCCTTTGGGGGAAGCCAAGGAACACTTATCGAATGCCTGCTGTATGCAACGTGCTGTGCTGGGTGCTTTATCTCCATTTCATCCGACGGCCCCATGAGGCAGATGTACAGAGGTGGAGGTGCAGACTCAGAGGCTGGGCCGATGTCCAGCTAGCCCTGTAGATTGTTTTTAAGTGTCACCTGTTCTGACGGATCAGTGACCAGCTGGTCCAGTGGCTCAGTATTTTGAATATTGCCCTTCGTTATGTGAGCCAAGGCCACAGGGCTGTAGCTTCCAATCTGAAACTGGAACCCATGATGTCTGACATCAAAGTTCACACCATTTCTGTCCCTCCAGACCAGCTCTGTGTAAGGGGTCCCAGTGGGAAGGAAGCATGGAGGGGATGAGTTGGAGCCGGAAGAAACTGTGTCCCCTGCCGAGATGGGGCAGCTTTACTAGGTGGGAAAATGGGAGGGGAAGTCTAAAAGGTGTTTGTCCTTCTGGGATGGGCACAGATCATTTTTTCCCTCACTTCTCCTCAGCACTCATTCCTGCCTCTCCATCTTTGCTCGGGCTGTCCTCTGAACCGCAACCTGACCACTGTACCCAGTGCTGATCATTCCTGGTCTTCATTCATCCCCAACAGCTCCAGACTTCTCTTTCACCCCTGTACCTGGTACGGACTCATTGGTTCCCAGGTTTAGCTGCAGTGCGTTCTGGGAAGCTTATCTGTGCATGCCCCATCACCATCGGTCTATGGACCAAGTCAGTGTTGTTAGCAGAACTGCCTGGTGATTGGCTCTGCCAAAGAATTGTTCTCGAACAGGCCAAATGGGAAAGCGGGACTTTGCGAAAATGTCAACATGACATTTTTCCTGGGTCACAGGCCAAGTCTCCCCCACTCCCCCAACCACAATGTAAAGCTCTGCTCTGCAGAATTTGTGCATTTGGAGAAAGTCCCTAGTGCAGTGGCTCTCAACCAGGGGGGACTTTGCCATCCTTGGGACATTTGCAATGTCTAGAGACATCTTTGCTTGTCACAACTGAGAGGCTGCTACTGGCACCTAGTGGGTGGAGGCCAGGGATGTTGCTAAACACCCCAAAGTGCCCAGGACACACCCACCCCCAAACACCCATACACAAAATAACTGTCAAACCTAAGATATCAGTAGTGCTGATGTTAAGAAACTGCCCTACTGTCATCTGATCCAATGTCCCCTTTAAGTAACTTACCTCAGAACTGGGGATAGGATCCAGGTCTCCTGACTGTTTCTACCACTGAGATGGAACGATGGAAAGGGAATTGGACCTCTGAGGCAAGAGCCAAGGTTCAGACAGTTTTTGTTTTCCATGTGACACAGATACACTGTGCTCCTGTGATATACCAGGCATTCGGCAAGGTGCTGAGTACTCGGCGGTGGATAAAATATACACAAATCTCTGCCCGT
The DNA here is from genome assembly GCA_963573385.1 of Cacajao melanocephalus. Lineage (NCBI taxonomy): Eukaryota > Metazoa > Chordata > Mammalia > Primates > Pitheciidae > Cacajao > Cacajao melanocephalus. The sequence goes on along the minus strand of CAUYLG010051311.1, from coordinate 12,930 downwards.
TTGGGACTCCTATGTAGCGGGCTTTGAGCTGGGCATGTCTCTTAAGCATGTCCTTAGGCATGTCTCTTCCTCCCCTGAGCCTTAGTTTCCTAATCTCTAAAATGGGCACGACACACCGTCTCGTCTCTCCCAGCATGTTTGTGAGGACTTCAGTAATTTAAATGTCAAATACATTTGTAAATTCTCGATAAACGTTGAAGTGGAGTGAATGCTTCTCCTTTCTGGAGAGGGCTGGCAAGTGGTGGGGAGAGATTTTCTACAAGGAAAAGAGAAGGAGGAGAAAACTAAGACATTATGAGCACTTACTGTATGCTTTTCATGGGATCCTCCTGTCAACCCTGCAAGGCAGATATTCTCTTACTCAAAGAGAAGATGAGGAAACTGGGGCTCAGACAGGGAAAGAGACATGCTCAAGTTGGATTTGAACCCAGCTCCCTGGCTCTTTCAGCTCTCCCCCTGTGATGCAGGGCAGGGAGTTGAGGTCCAAATCTGACCACGCCTGGCCCTCGAGCCTTATTCCCCAGCATCCCCTGGGGGTCTCGGTCTCACCCCATTAGCGCTGCTTTAAAAAGTGAGGACCGACCAGGGTGCATTATTGCCCACATAAATCAGGCGGCTCCAAGTATGGAACACCTTTAAACAAACAGCTGATGGGAGTGAAGTTCCAGGATCATTATTAATAGCTTTTCATTTCGGTGGCCGCTGTGCTGTGACATGCCTTCCCAGCAGAAGCCCTGCACAGCCAGCCCCCATCCGCTGATCCCCGGAGTCTACCAGTCAGAATGAATGACTGTACCTTTGTGTTAATTGAGGAGCCCAGCCACATGCAGAATGCTAATAGGGCCGAGTGGGAGGGGGTGGGTGCCAGGCTTGCCTGGTTGCTGGGCAGGGAAGGACCCCACCTCTGGTCTTCCTCCATGGCAGCCAGCTGCTAGATCTTTCTAACATCCTTATCTGAGCTCTGCCCTCCCCTGCTCAAGAAAGCCCCATAGCTCCCGTGGCCCAGACCCAAGTCCAGACTCATCTGTCTGGCATTCGGGGCCCTTCATGTCTCATCTTTTCTGTGGCTCCAGCCTCCTTGCTGGCATTCCAATACCGTGGAGCCCTGTGCTGCTCAAACTGGTATTCATTTATTCATCCATTCAATCAATCATCCATTCATTCAATAAACATTTACTGAGCCCTCTGAGGGATGGAGGGGATGAAGCTGTGAACAAGACAGGCATGGTCTGTCATCCCATGGAGTTTAATATCAAGCAGAAAAGACAGACATTTGTGGGCTCTGGAGCCAGGCTGCCTGGGTCTGTGTCACAGTTTAGCTCTTTATCATCTGTGTGACCTTGCATGAATAACCTTTTCTGGGCCTCAGTTTCCTCCTCTGTAGAATGGGAATAATAACAGTAGCTACCTCACAGAGTGGTGTCAGGATTTAAATAGTGAAGAAGATATGTGAATCACTCAATATTCTTCCGATCATTTGCTATGGAGCAAGAAGTACTCCGTAAGTGTTAGCTGTTATTATTATTAACCCACGACTTCATTAAAACATAAGACCATAAGTATAAAAGAAAGGTACAAGGAGAGCATCCGACAGGGAGCTCGAGCCAGCCTGGGGCTCTTGGGAAGGGGTCCCTGAGAAAGTGATTTGTTTGCAGACTGGAGGGTGGGGTTGGTAAGGGTGAGGGCAGTCAGATGGAGGGGACAGCCTGGGTAGAGGCCCTGAGGCTGGACGGATTTTGCCAAGCTGAGAAACCTGAAAGGCAGCGGGGAGGTTGGCACATCAGGAGTGATGGGGAAGAAGGCCGAGATGAGACAGGAGAAGCAGGCAGGAGGCCACACAGCGCAGGATCTCGTGGGCCTTGTTAAATTTTAGATTTCATCCTAAGAGCAATGGGAAGCTGTTGAAAGCTTCTGAAGCAGAGGATTGGCATGAACCTTATTCTGTTTGGAACGTACCCAGGCCACCATGGGTGTGGAGCAGACTGGCCCCCACCCCTTCACCTGCTGGGGTCCCCCATGGGGTGGCTGAGAAGGAAACAGGGACATGGGAGAGAAGGAGGTTGTCCAGATGAACAATAATGGTGGCCTGAAGGAGGTGGGGGCAGTGAGGTTGGAGAGGAGTGGGCTATTTCTAAAGACACACAGAAGGCAGAATCCTCGGGACATAGTAGGAATGCTGTGGGGAGGCGTAAGATGAGGACCTGTCCAGTAAGAGTTCGAGGAGGCCCCATTCACTGATTTGGGGAAGACAGAGAAGTAGAAAGTTTGGAGGATGAGGAACCACGAATGTAGCTTGCCATGCCCCAATGTCTGGAGACCTCTGAGCCTTTGCATGTACTGTTCCAGGGAAAATGTCCTTTCCCAATCTTGTCTGGTGGATTTTGTATGAATCGCTCAAAGCCAGGCTTCAATGTACCCTTCAATTTATGAAGCCCTCCCTGCCTACCCCAGGTTTGGTCTCTCTCCCCTACGTGTCCACACCTCTCCCAGAACCCTGTATGTCATAAAGCTCTTGGCTGCTTCAGTTTCCTCTGCTATTTCCATCTCATCTCCCTCCAAATTTTGGAAGGCTCCAGAGCATAGTCCTTGGGCCACTCCTCTTTTCTGTCCACACCCACTCCTGAGATGACCACATGCAACGCCACAGCTTGAAACCCCATGGATTTGCTGATGATTCCCAAATGTGTGTCCAACTCAGATGTCTCCCCAAAACCCAACACATAGAGTGTCTTGCCTGTTCAGTGTGGGTGCCTAAAAGACACTTCAAAACCCTCATGTCTAAACCCGAACTCCTGAGTTCTACCCCCCACCACACACAAATAATGAGAAAATAAATTCAAAAACTGCTCCTTTCCAGCTTTCCCCAGTTTGGTAACTGGCAACTCCATTCTTCCAGCTGCTTCCGCCAAAAGCCTTGAAGTCAGTCTTGACTTCACACCCCACATCCAATCCATCAGCAAATCCTGCCAGCTCTACCTTAAAATAGATCCAGAATCTGGCCAATCTTGCCACCTTCATTCATTGTTAGCAGCCTGGTTCTGGTCACCATCATCTCTCACCTAGATGATTGCAACAGCCTCCTAACCATCTCCCTGCTTCTGCCCTGGCCCCCTGCAGACTGTTCTCAGTTATGTTGTTAAAACATATATCAGGTCATAGCACTCCCTCTCTCAAAATTCTTTTGACTTCTCGTCTTACTCAGAGTAAAATGGCTCATAAAACCCAACACGAGTTGGTTTCCTGTTACTTCTCTGACTGTTTCCTACCTCCCCTCTCCCTCTATTCCAGCCACACAGGCCCTCTGGCTCTTCTCTGAATAGACCAGGTATGATCCCACCTTTGTACCTTTGCACTTGCTGGTCCTCTTGCTGGGAACACCCTTGCCCCTGATGTCTGCCTGGCTCACTCTCTCCCTCCCTTCCTTTGAGGGTCTGCTTATATGGCTCAACCCATGTGCCTTTCCCTGACAACCTGAGATAAAACAGCTCCCCAGTTCCCCAGGCCATTCCTATCCCCTCACCCTGCTTTCTTTGCCTTCTCTGTAGAACTTATCACTATCTGAGACATTATAATGGATGCCTCCTTTCTTTCCAAAGTGAGGGCCATGATTTTAGGAGTGTTGTCTTTTTTTTTCTTGTTGCTATGTCTCCAGCATTTAGAATAGTGTATGGCACATAATAGGTGCTCAGCGGATATTTCTTGAATGACTTGCATAGTTTTTATCTGTCTGTCTTCCTGTTTGTCTGCTTGTCTGTCTCAAACAGCAGACAGCAGGAAGCCACTGGATCCAATTCTCCACCACTTTCCTGGTGTCCAACACAGAGTCTGCAGAGTGGGCGCTCATCAAATGTTTGAATAAACAAATGAATAATAATAGAATTTCCAGATGGATTGTTGGGGGTGATGTGAGGGAGGGGCTATGGCTAGACAGAGCTGCCTACTGGAACTTTTCCTGCCATTCCTGAAGGACCTGGGGTCACCTGTGAGGGGAGGAAGCTAGAGCCAAGGAATCTCTAGAGGCCAGAAGGGATAGGGATTAAAATTTAGGAGCTGATGATGGAAGGATCTAGAAGTGCAGGTTTCCAACTGGGCTTCATGTTTGGAGCTAAACTGTGGCGTTAGAATTCTGTTGGAAGTTCAGGCAACTGAAGTTTTAGAAAAGGCCAAGAATTTAGGGTTAGGGTCTGAATGAAGGTTTGGAGTTTGGAAAATGGCTGAATTTTGGATTTAAGGTTAATATTCAGAATTCTAGTTAGGGCTGAGTGTTCGGGAGCTGGGCCTAATGCTTGTGGTCAACTGGTTTTGAGGACGGGTCAAGGAACTAAAACTTTGATGAGAAAACTAGATAAAGTTGAAGGTGGCATCATCTTGAGGGGCTCAACTTCAGGACATTTATTAGGTTTTCAAAGCTTCTTTGCCAGGACAGTATATGACAGTAGCTCACATTATATAGCCAAGTTCTTGAAGAGTTTTTCTCTACCAGGGGCAATTTGGCCCCCCAGGGGGCATTTAGCAATGACTAGAGACATTTTTGGTTGTTGCCAAAACTGGGTAGGAAGGTGCTGCTGGCATCTAGTGGGTAGAGGCCAGGAATGCTGCTAAACATTCTACAATGCCCCGAACAGGCCTCCACGACAAAGAATTATCCAGCCTCAAATGTCAATAGTGCTGAGGTTGAGAAACCCCACGCTGGAGGATTTATTCATTCTCTGAAGGGTTAGCCAAGGCTAATCCAAGTGGGCCAGGAGTCAGGATATGAGTGTTTAAGGGGGAGGGCTGGTGTGATGTGGACCTGAGCTACACAGTCAGGTGCAGGCACCCTGGTGTCCCCCTCCCCCGGATGGAGCTGCTCACAGCTATCTCTGGCTCTAGCAGACTCTAGGGGAAAGGAAGAGGGTTAGGGTGGAGATGGGGAGGAAGAAGGCAAGCCCAATGTGCCAGGGAATTCATGAAGCTACAGACAAGCAGGGTGGGAGCTGGTGAGAGAGAGAGAGAAGAAGAGAGAGAGAGAGAGAGAGACTGACTAACAGGCTTGCAGAGTTGCAGAGAGCCTGAGCCGGGTCTATGATGGGGGGTGTTAGGGAGGAAGGCTGAGGGTGTGGCACGGATAGTCAGAGAGCTGCAGAGTTGGCATCTGGAGGGCCTGGTGTCTGATGCATCCTCTGCAACTTACATAATTGTCTTGTTCAAGACAGAATTCAAATAATGATAGCTGGCTGGGCACGTGGCTCACTCCTGTAGTCCAGGCACTGTGGGAGGAGAGGCAGGTGGATCACCTGAGGTCAGGAGTTCAAGACCAGTCTGGCCAACATGGTGAAGCCATGTCTCTACTAAAAATATGAAAATTAGCTGGGTGTGGTGGTGTGCACCTGTAATCCCAGCTACCTGGGAAGCTGAGGTAGGAGAATCACTTGAACCTGGGAGGTGGAGGTTGCAGTGAGCCGAGATCGTGCCACTGTACTCCAGCCTGGGAGACAGAGCAAGATTTCATCTAAAAATAAGTAAATAAATATATAAAACAAAAAACAAATAATAATAGCTAACGCTTGCATCACAGTTACTCTGTGCCACTCTCTAAATGCTTTACATCCGTTATTTTTAATAACAGATGTTTTAATCCTCATTTTTAGTCCTCCATCGAGCCTGTGTGGTAGGTACTACTATAATCTCCATTTTACAGATTGGAAATGGAGGCAGAGGGGTTAGGTAAGTTGCCTAAGATCCCACAGCCCTGAGTGGCCCTGCTGGCTCCAGAGCTGGCTCCAGGCTTCCGCTTTCCATATACTTCCTCTACCATCACCACTCATGATCTCATCACACTCTCTCAATGATCTCCCGAGATAGGTGCTCTTGTTACTGCCCCTGCTGCGCTGATGAAGTAACCAAGGCACAGAGAGGTGAAGCACCTCTCAACACAGCCCAGGCTGCCTGACAGCGAGGCCACTTCTGCTTCTCTGCATTGCAGCCTGGGGGGCACCTCTGCACAGCCCCATGTGACCACTCTTGTGGCCACATCTGATCTTCACAAATGGCCTCAGACTTCAGAGTTTCTCAACCTCAGCACCAGTGACATTTTGGCTGGATAACCCTTTGATGGTGGGGGCTCTCGTGTGCAGGGTAGGATGTCTAGCCGTATCCCTGGCCTCTACCCATTGAATACCAGTAGCACTCTTTATGCCCAGTTCTGACAACCAGAATTGTTGTCTAGACAATGTCAAATGTTCCCTGGAGGCCAAAATGAACTGCCCTCCCATCCCAATAGAGAACAACTTCTCCAGACAGTAGGCAAAGGAGGATCCTCCTATGACATATCGAATCATGGAAGAAAGGACCAGAGAGGGTCACACCTTACCCAAGGTCACTCAGAGAGTTGGTGGTAAGACTCAGCTCAGGTCACTACAGCCTAGGGGAAGGCATGGTTGTTGAGCTTTTCTCACTGGACTCTTTCTCCCCCAGGGTGAGTGCTGAGTGCCAATAATGCGGCAGGACCTGGCTGCCCGTCCCAGCAAATGCACAAGTCCCATGAGCAACCTGTCCTTGCCAGAGCCCTCTGCTCTCCAGCTGAGCTAAGGTGGGGCTCTCTCTGCTCCCAGCTGTGGCGCCAGCAAAACAGCTGTGGCTTTGATGTCAAACAGACCAGACTTCAAATCCCAGCTCTGCTACATCCATACTGTGGGACCCGAGGCACAGCACTGAACATCTCTCACCCTCTGTTTCCCCATCTGAGAAACGGGCAGTTTGGATTAGAGAATTGCAAACACCCAACTAGTTCTGATATTCTGATTTTCTGACAAAGTAGGGTATCTGGTGTCTTAGTCCTGGCTGTGCCTACAACGGAAGTGGCACCTTGGACAAGTCACTGCCCCCTCCCGAACCCACTCTCCTCAATCCGCCATTCGCCTTCAAGCAGCCAACACTTCAGTCACACAGAACTTCTCATTATGATCTAAACCGTGAATTCTTCCCTGCCTCGGTTGACGTTGCCCCTCTGAAATGCTCTTCTGCCCATTATCCACCTGGAGAACTATTTATCCTTTAAAGACTGAGCTCAAGTCATTTCTCCAGGGGGTCTTTCTGATTCCTGCAGGCAGAGTTAATCACTCCCTCTTTTGTTCTGTTCTGGTGCTTCTAGAAGAGCACCGGCCACTGGGGTGTGTGTGTGTGTGTGTTTGTGTGTGCGTGTGTTTGTGTTTGTGTGTGTGTGTGTGTCTTTCCCACTAGACCAAAGGAGTCCTTAGACAGACACTGGGTCTTCCTAATCCTAATATTTTTGTGGCCAACACAGTGCCTGGCACAGAGTAGATGCTCAATGCGTGCTGAGTAAGTAAGAATGAATAAAGCGGGGGAGGAGACTGCCAAAACCCCTTAGTGGTTACGACCCTCTGGAATCCAGGGAAGGAGGCCAACCTCTTGCTGTCATCTGAAGACTGCCCCCATCCCCAGTCCCGGCAATGGCCTGTTGCCTCAGCCACCCACACAATCAGCGGACTCAGAGAATACCTTGGACAACGGCAACCAGACACTTAATAAAAAATGCTTTCTCCTCTGTGAAGCTGCCGCTACAGGGAGCTGTCTGTGCAGACCTGCATCTCCGTGTGTGCATGGAGACATGTGCTTGTAGAAGAGGACTTGCTTCTTCCATTTTTTAATCCATCCCAGGCCTTTCTGAGGATCAGGCAGGGAGCCTATGTTTTTCATGTTTATGTTTCTGAATGTGCAGTCTCTGACTCAAGCTAGGGGTGGCTGGGGGTAGGGGGAGCACTCTGGAATTCCCTCCTGCTCATAGTCCCTTGAGGAATCTATCCTTCTTTTCCTCTGAGCCACATGTCCCCAAATTGTCTTCAACCCTCTCTTCCACAAAGTCCTCTGATTAAAGAAACCAGATCTTAGTTCCTCGTTTTGGGGGTGGGGAGGAGGGAGGTGGTCTGTATTCTTTGAGATCCATCCATTCAACAGGTATTTTCTGAGAAGTTGTAAAAACACAGAGGCCCGGTGTGGTGGCTCATGCCTGTAATCTCAGCACTTTGGGAGGCCAAGGTGGGTGGATCATGATGTCAGGAGTTCAAGACCAGCCTGACCAACATGCTGAAACCCTGTCTCTACTAAAAATACAAAAATTAGCTGGGCGTGGTGGTGCATGCCTATAAGCCCAGCTACTCAGGAGGCTGAGGCAGGAGGCTCATTTTAGGAGGCAGAGGTTGCAGTGAGCCGAGATCGCCCCACTGCACTCCAGCCTGGGTGACAGAGTGAGACTCTGTCTCAAAAAAACCCCACTTATATTATGTTTAAGTTATTGGAGTCTTAGTTTGTTCACTTGTAAAGTGGGGGTGGGGTAGGTAGATATGCATACAAAAGCAATCCTTATAAGGGGGCAGCTTTATGGTTAGTGTATTGACCCTCAGTGCAGCACATCAACTTTGGCTTTCACCAAAAGGCAGGACTGGATGTCCTTGTTCAGCTGTGTCCATCCAGTGGGTCCCTAGTTAAGCCCCTTCCCTTCCTTGAGTCTCTGGTTGCAAAAGAAGTGGGTTCTGTTCTCTAAGTTCTGGTTCAGCTGTGGAGTCCTGAGTTTCCAGGATTCTGTAATGATGCTGGGAAGTCATACAACCTCTTCTTTCTTCCTCCTGCCTCAAGGAAGGGGCTGGAGCCTCAGACAGGAGATGGGGACAGACCCGAGCTTCCCAGGGAGGGTAGGAGGATGCGGAAAGAGGAAAATCTGTCCTAGCTGGGGTGTGAGAGACAAGTTAACAGCTCAATTGTTATTTCAATTACACGGATTATTTGAAAACAATGTTATGAGTTTCATCACTGACAACCCCGGGAAATGGCTGCTATGGCAACCAGGGAAAAGAATGGCCCTGACCAGCCAATCAGAAGTTCCAGCTGTGCCCCAGTTTGTACAAACTCTCCCCGCTCCACAGAGCTCCTCCCACCCTCTGCTGGGGTGGGTGGGTGGGGGCTTGGGAGAAAGAAGGAAAGAAAGGGGCAAGGAAAAGGCCACTCTGTAGAAGGAAGAGGACAAATGAGGAAACTGAGGCACAAGGAAAAGTGAGATTCTTGGCATTGGATGTTCATCCCAAATTCTTCAAAGGCAAGAACATATCTGACCCACTGCACCTTCCTGGTGCCCAGCACAGGCCTGGCACCCAGCAGACAGTAACAGGGCTTTTTCCAGAGCTGCCTGTGGCTGGGGAGGGGTTTCCCCTTCACATCCTTCACTCCATGCTCACCAACTGGTGTGAGGGAATTCTCTAAGACCTTGTCCACGAAGGGCATACACTGGCTTTGTCTTTCACTGCCAGGAAGAGAACAGGCATGCTAGGAGCCTCTCACTGGCAGGTGAGACCTGGGAGGTTCTGGGGTGTCTCTGAAAGCCCTGGATGTCTTTCCCTGCTGCCCTCTGCAGAGGCCACCTGTCTGCCACATCCTTTGGCCAAGCCTTCTACAAATAAGGCACCCCAGTGGTCTCCAGAAAAAGTGTTTTTGCTTTGAGAATATCCTGTGATTACCCTATTCAGAAAGAAGCCAGTTTGACAGGAAGCTGGGTGGACTCTCGCTCTGCAAAAGCTCCCTTCTGAAAGCCCATTTCCTACCTGGCCTGAGCTCCCTGCTGTCCACTCTTGTGTCCCCAAATCCTTCATCACATTTACTTTTAAAGAAACCCTTACATAGGGCTTACAAGTGCTGGGCACTGTTCTAAGACTTTACCAACATTAGCTTGTTTCATTCTCACTACAACCCCTGTGACGCAGGTACTGTGATTATCATCTCCACTTTACAGATGGAGAAACTGAGGTGGTTAAGTAACTTGGGTAAAGACAGGCAGCTAGGAAGGGGCAGCTCAGGGAGCAGAACCCAAGCAGTCCCGCTTCCAGAATCCAAGCTCTGCGCTGCCACCCTCATTCCTCCTGATGGATGCTGACCTACCTTGAGTCTTGCCTGATAGTCAAAAGACTCATAAAATTCCACTTTTGCTGCCTCATCTATTTATTTTTAGAAGCAAGGTCTCGCTCTGTCACCCAGGCTGGAGTGCAGTGGCATGATCATAGTTCACTGCAGCCTCAAACTCCTGGATTGAAGCAATCCTCCCATCTCAGCCTCTGGTGTAGCAGGGAATATAGGTGTGTGCCACCAAACATGGCTAATTTTCTAATTTTTGTAGAGATGGGGGTCTTGTTATGTTGCCCAGGCTGGTCTCAAACTCCTGGCCTCAAGTGATCCTCCAACCTCGGCCTCTCAAAGTGCTGGGATCACATGTGTGAGCCACCGTGCCCGGTCTGTTGCCTCATCTTTTTATATCAGGAGCCTCCCAAGTGCTTGTCCTGAAACTCTTGTGCCCTCTTTTTGTATCTTCACAGTAGGGGAGTGGCAGACAGACACAAAGAGGGAATGCACCTGGGGACATCATCAATAAGTGGACGTCTGTAGATCAATGCTGGTTCACACAACCCGAAGTCCTGATCTGGCTGTAAGGCAGGGACGGATATCTTCATTAATGTGGTACCTACTATGAGGACTCTATGTGCCCATTACCTCATTCATTCAGCAAGGGAGGCCTTACACTCCTCATTTTACAGATGAGTAAACAGAGGCTTTTGCCCAAGGCCATCCAACCAAAATGTATCCAATAAGAATTGGTGCCCAGATCTGTCTGTCTCTGACAGCCATTAGCAAAAGACGTGAACCCTGTCCTCAAAGGACCAGTTAGAGAGGCAAGACAGGTAACAATGGTTCTTAAAGGGCTGAAAGGGGCGCTGAGATGGAACAGAGGGAAGGGCTCAGCCCAGGTGAGCAGAGGTTCGTAGGTGGGAGTGGGTCCTGGAGCAATGGCCTAGCAGGTGTGTGTCTTGTGTCTGGGATCATCAGATGACCATGTCAGATAATGAGATGGGGCTTTGAACGCCAAGCAGATGGTTTGGTGCTGACAGGCGAGGCCACAGGGAGCCATTGCTATCTTAGGAGCCCTTTCCCTCCCTCCTGAGGCAAACTCCCTCTCGCTCAGCAGAGCAATTTCCCAAAGAATTTTCTCTAATTTGTGATTGTTTTTCTAACCAGAAGCAGCCAAGAGTCTCCAGCTTCTCCCAGCCCATGAACCGAGCCTAATGGAGCTGCCAAAGCTGTGGGTCTCCACCCCCAGCTCAATCCACTTGGGGACTTACAAGTCCCTCTGTCCCAAAATCCTCCCACAGTACTGGGCAGGCTAATGGTCCCAAATCCAGGGGCTTCTTTCCCAGCCAAAAGCTGGCTGAGTTGATGCAGAGACCTGGGAATGACGTTAAGCTGGGGCCACCCACTGCTGGCTGATGGTGCTTCACAGACGTCGAGGGCTGGTACCCCGGGACAGAGGGTGGCATGAGGGCTCTGGGAGGAGGCCAGGGGCTGCTCGAGGGCTCCAGGAGGGGCAGGGGCTGAGTGAGGAGGCCAGGGCTCTGTGAGTAGGGATTAGGGCTCCTCGAGGGAATGTGGGCTCAGAGAGGAGATGAATGTTCAGTTTTGTGGGGGCAGAAATTCTGTGAGAGAATAGGGGCTCTGGAAGGGACAGGCATGCCAGAAGGTGACCAGGAGCCAAGTGAGATGAGGTGCTCAGGGACGGCCTGGGCTCCAGGAGGGGTGGGGCTCCGTGGAGGGTTAGGGCTTTCACAGTGGGAATAAGAGCTCCGTGGAGATTCTGGGGAATGGGGTCTCTGTCCTGTAAGAGGACCAGGCCTCCGGTGGGAGGTGGGGATCTGGCCAGGGGCTTGGCTGCAGGGCTGAGATTTGTGAGCACAAAGGCTCAGAAAAGAGAGCATGGGCTCAATGAGGGGATGGGGACTAACCTGCGGGGGACGGAGGCTCTGGAAGGGGCTCAGGGCTGTGCAAGAGGATGGGGGCTTGGAGAGAAATGATGGCTTATGAAGGGACAGGGGCAGTGAGAATATAGGGAGCCCCTCCCTCTAAGGTTGTTTGGGGATTTAATGCAGCCATCTCCTCCCCAACCCACTACCCAGGTGCCCTACCTCAGCTGACCCATCCTAGCCACAGGCTTGTCTCCTTGGCTTACATAGCCCTGTTCCCCTGAGGGTCCCCCACCTTGGTCTTCTGTTCCACCACTCCCCTACCCACCTCTCCTCAAGGCCAGATCGCAGCACGCTCTCTACTAACCCCTTCACAAATGCCCCACTCTGCACCCATTTCCTCAAAGTCACCCGTATAGATTTTGATATCCTCCTATAGCTCAAATGCATTATCAGGTCGGTACTTCAGACACCTGCAATGATCAATAAGATAGTCCTCCCTCACAGCCAACCTCAATCCATCTAGCTGCAAGTGTGGCCAATTTCTTCTCTCTGTCCCGGAAACAGAAAAAGAAGGCTGATCTACAGGCCACTGTTCATTCCATTCTTCATCGTTTTGGATACATAAAGTCTCCTCTCGAATTTCTCTCTTCCAGGTAAAATCACTCTGCTCCTTTTTGTTGGCTTTTCTAATCATGATCTTTAGTATCAGGTATCTTCAAATGCTGCCGCGTTTTTGCCAGAGCCTGGCACATAGTAGGCCCACAAGAAATGTATTTTGGATGGATGGAGAAGTTGGTAGATTCCGGGAGTCAATGAGGGTGGGGAAATGGGCAGTAAGAAGATGGAAAGAAAGGTGGTGATACACGTGTTGGTGGATGACGGGTGGGTGGATCGTCGGGTGGAGGTGGGTGAGGGGTGAATTGCAGGCAGATGGATGTTAAATGGAGGTGGGTGGGCCGGAGGATGATGGATTGAATAAATGGATGGATTGATGAATGGGTGGATGGATGGATGGATGGGTGGGCATGTGGATGGATAGATGGGTGGATGGGTGTATGGATGGATAGATGGGTGGGTGAGTGTGTGGATGGATGGATGGATGGACGGATGGATGGATGGGTGGATCGATGGGTGGATGCTCAGGAGAGCAGAC